>JAKOGI010001462.1:0-192500 GCA_029747015.1 Carnegiea gigantea
ACACACACACACACACATATATATATATGTACACACATACACACACATATATATATATTTGCACATGTGCACACATGTATCGTATTTGCTTTTTCGTCTCTAATGATTTACTAAGTTAATCCTTTAACTTATCTAATGTTTTTCTAACTACTTTATACGATTAATGATTTTAAGTCAGATTAATTTCATGGGAATATATCATATGATTAATACGCATCAATTACAGGAAATCAATTAATTTTTTAGGATTTTAGATCCTCCCTTTTTAAATAGTGCCGGAGCGCAAATTGTGATTGCTAACTTTACTATGGGGGTTTCCGGCCTGAATTTTCTATGTAAGTGCTTTTTAAGTTGTGAAATCTGGTGGTTCTAGTGAGTGGAACCAATTCCTTGTTGCCTCACCTAGTTTGAGATGAAATATTTAAGGATGGAAAGCTTTGTCAACTCCCTTCAAGCTTATGACATTCTGAAAGTTCCGTAGATGAGAGTTAGGATCATAGGGTCTAGTGAGTGTCAGGTTCTTTAGCAAAGAGAACTTGTTAGTAACATTCGCTTTGCTAAGGGTGTGAAAGGGTTGCGTTTATGATTTGGTTCCCAAATGGTTTTGAACTTCTTAGAAGATGTTAAAGCCTGTTAAGTCTTTGATATATAGGAAATGAATTTTGTTTAGTGATTAAACAGATAGACTATGCGTCAACTTCCCATTCACCCTTAGGTTCGGGATCTTGTTTATTGTCTACGACGTTTGTTACTGAGTTCTCACTGCTCATCAACTTTTGCCTTGAATCTATTTTTCGTTTGGGCCAAAATAGTGCCCAAAAAGGGTTATAAGTTCTCGACACCATTGTCATTATCTATGTCGTCTCCATTAGCATTGGTTATCAAATTTGTGGAGCTAGAAGATTTGTTTTCAAAACTTAGTAACAGTGGTCTTGTACTAAACGACCCCAATTGTCTCTTCTTCAAAAGCCTGTTTCGCCATTCCTAACCCCCACGTTAATTAAGATTTGTTATTTGAGGAAAAAGAAAAATTTACACAGCAATCTGCATAAAAGATAGGGCTACTACTAGAAAGTTACTACTACTAAGGGTCGAATAACTTTACACGACAACTGCGGACACTCGCACAAGGGGTTAGAAACCTCTTTCCTCATCTCAGGGCAGTACTGGTGTTGCCTGTTGGATAATGTTCCAGCGTATCCGACACAATTTCAATTGTTGTTGGACCTTGTTCCCAGGCAAGTGGTGAGAGTAACTTGTGGTTGTAGATATGGCCAATAATCCACGTTAAAAGACTCATTCTAGGATGAAAAGGTTTAAAAACATGGGCTCTAAACTAGCAAACTAACACATAAAAGCATGATGCACATCAAATAGTTATCATCACGCGCATGAGGTGTAATCACAACAAATATATATGCTCAAAAGGAATGTGACAAAGCAGGTGGTCGGGCTGCCCATGCACGAATCAACTAGACGAGGCTCTTTCTATCTCCAAAGTAGCGTGCGCCAAAGAGCCACATGCTAGTCTTCCTTGAAGGTTGGTTTACAACTAGCTAGGAAAACCTTACTAGGTCAAGGGTTCTCACATGAGTTCAAGGGAACAAAATAATCCTAAACGCATGCTTTATTGATAGATAATAAAATTTTCTCCATTATTCCACTCAAGTACGTTACGCAATACGCCTAAAAATTCTAACAGGAAATACGAAGCGTAATTGCATTCATTTTCTTTAAGGTTCTACACACTTTACTCATTTCCCAATGGAGTTTCAAATGAAATCACTGCTAATGGTGGTGGCTCGGTTGGTTGGGCTCCCTAAGCCCACCGAGCTTCTCCACCGCCATCAAATGCATCGGGTGCTTTCCAAGTGTTGATTCTTTACGTGTACTATTAGGCAAATATTTAGGGGTCATCAATGCCTTTCATGGGAAATGTGCAACAGCTGATTTTATAGAAAATGCATTTTCTTCATATCATCTAATCCCACAAAAGTGAAGGTTTGTGGGGTGATAGATTTAGATTGCAAGGAATAAAATGGATTTCTAATAAGATCATAATCCACATATCCTAAATGAAGATTGCAAAATGGCTCATGTTTGCAAACCATGAGATTGGGTTCAAGAATGAAAGTACAATCTAATGAATAACATAAGCCATCATTGAGCCCCAACTTCATAATAGACTCTACTATAAATAAAAGTATTAAGTTAATTATTTTCAATTTCCATGTATGAGATATTTTTATGAACTTTTGTTAGTGACGATGATTAATCAATATCATGCACATGTTTAGTTACCACTTATTAAGCAAACCACCTTATAGCTAATTGAAAAGACATGAAAGCATAAATTTATTAGTCATTTTATCATCAATATAGTTTTACTGATGAGCAAAATGAAATAAACAATCAACAAAGCAATGATAAAGGGTCAAATCACAATCACAAGGAATGAACGGGGTAATATGTAATGAAATAAACCAAATTATTGTATTCGATTAATGCCCGTAAGACTTACCTCAATCTAAGCGTTTGACGAAGTGATGCCTTGATTCCTGCTGAATCCCAAGTGTGCTAGGGTAAGATCAAGGCTATAGTCTAGAACTATTTTTGAGAGAGAAAAAGGTGATTTTGGTAGAGTTTTGCTACTTTAAATCTACTTGAGAAGGGTTGGAGGAAAGCCAAAAGAAAAGAGTAACCCTCTAGATTGTTGAGAAGAGAAAAATGTGTAGTTTCTCCTTGGAATCACATGTATCTAAAATAAGGCTGAAAGGACCCAATTTGTAGGGATGGAAAGGTGACTAAGGAAAGTGAACGACTTCATTAAGCGAACAATAAAAATCAGTTTTATCAATTAAATTTGTGTAACGGTGGTTAGAAATATTTTAGATTAATGAATCAAGCCTAATTTTGGTTTTAGGTCATTAATTAGGTTGATACAACAATCAAAAATAGAAACCTTACGAAGATTATATAGTGAGGACCAAGGAACCACTGAGGCAAGCTCTACAGCCTAGGTGTCATCACTAGGTTCTCTAAAGTGTCCTTAGGGGGTAGGGACAATTTTGCCAATGTTGTCATCCCTGATTACTAAGCTCCAACAGATTTGTTGTGGGGAGTTTGAGGGTGAGCCAATGCACATGACGCTTTGGCCACTTCATTCATACTTAAGGTGTTGAGTTCACACTCCATTCTCGCAGATCACTTAAACATCTTAATTTCTTGGCTTTTTGAAGCTATTTGAAATATTTTTCAGATTTTGTTAAGACAAGAAAACAATTTACTAATATTTTTTTCAAGGAAGAATTTTTTGCATCGACTAGCAATTAGACCAAAATGGGATCGCTTTGCCCTCGTTGGGTTAGGTTGTTTCGGCATCAAGTAACAACAGGCACAGTAAGAAAGTATGCAAGCAGTCCAATATTTTAGGACATATTTTGGTGTCCATAGGGAGTTTCCTATCTCATCAGCTCAGCAACCCTAGATAAGCATCATCACCTTCAATAGCTTCAAGAATTTCATAGAAACAACCTTCCAAGAATCCCTGTTTATCTAAAGGAATAGCGTTAGGGCTATTAAAGGATCTCTCATTCATTCACTTCCAAAGCACTACAAAAGAGTGGCAAACTTATGCGCTAATTGTTGTCCGACTCTGTGTCTTTGAGATTGATACGAAACCTATTCTTTGAAAGTTTAACCACAACGTTCTTCCTTAAACCCCTTCCGATAAAGTATTGCCATATGACTGCCGCTTTTCAGCAAGTGCGAAGAGCATACTTTATATCTTCTACAAGATCATCACAAGTCAAACAAAAAAAATTGCATATGAATCCTTTATTGACTCTATTAACATTATGCATGAGGTTATAATTGATAGCCTAGCAGCACAAAAATTTTAATTTGGTATGAGGCTCTCATCCTCCATATTTCCTACTAATTTAAGACGTCCACAAGTTAGTCTTTACTTTTCCTAATCTATGCTCCATTTAATGGTGAAGCCACTAAAACTGACTGGGTAAGATTAGATTTTGACAGGGACTGACATTAAGTCTTCTTCTGGAAGACAATCAGCAAATTGATCTTAATAGAATGTTGCACACCTCCTAATAATATTTTACTAGGTAAATTATATGTTGAGAGGGACCGACCTAACACCATGCTGAAGCCTCCACCAAGGGGGCATGACGCGCATCTCTCACTTAATGATGCATATAAAAACAAGGACTGATCTAACGATTAGCTACACCCTTGCAAGTAGCCCTTTGAGGGATATCAATGTTCTTCATGATCCCATTCGAAGCATTGAAAAGATTTGGTTTAGAGTGCAAAGCCTCAAGTTCACATTGCCCTATCCATAATGATGTATCTTCACTAACAGTTCTCCAAACCACCTTTTTCAAAAAGGTAGCATTTAGTTTCCTTACATATCAAAGACGCTAGTGTCCACTATTTTAGGATTAGTTATAACCTTCCAGCTCACTACATAAGGCTCTCTAGGAATCATGATCACTAATTCATGTTGCAAAGTGCCCTTAATCTTGCACTCTTGTTGGTCATCTAAGAATTACCTCTAGAACAAGTGTAGGTCCTGAATAGTCCAAAATCAAAAAGACCATTATTCTCTACAAATTATTAAACATGGTACAACGTCAAATCATTTTATCTCCGCCATGCTCATGGTCCTTCAAGCTCCTAACTTCATTTAAGTCACCTATCAAAATCCAAGAATGGTCATTTTGCCTACAAAATTTTCCAATTCTACTCAAAATTCTTCTTGAAACTTTTGGCAAGACTAGCATAACTAGTTGTAAAAAGCCATGATTTCATACCTCTTTCATGAACCTCTAGAGAGACAAATTTCATATGAGATTGGATGAGGGAATGTTGGAGGTCATCCTCTTTCCATGGAATCCAAATGCCTCCCTAAAATCCATTAATTTCAACCATATGACACTTCTTGAAGCCAACCCTATTAGAGACTTTATTTGTCCTTGTCCCACTAACATGAGTCTCCAAAAGAGCAAGGATGGAATGCTTATGATGGAAGTAAATTATTTAAGGTTATTAAAAACCATCCTGCTCCTTGATTGCCACCACACGTGTTTAGATATTATAATATAAATCAAGGTCATCCCACAAAGGCTAGATCGAATTATTAAGTATTCCTTTGGAAGATTTGCTATGCAGAATTAGGATTTGGTTTGGATTATAAGTGTCAAACACTAAACAACAAAGTCTAACTTCAATGGCTAAAAGCATCTAGGGGTAGCATCACCTAATGATATGTCGGTCTACCAAGTCAAATAGGCACTTCTCACCTTGTTAATTGATTTAATGGTCGATAATGCTAGAGAATTATCAACTTCCTTTTCAAAATAGAGTAAATTAACTCAATCAAACTAATTACTAATTGTTATTAGACCATAATTGAATCAAGTTTAGGAATATGAATATCACAAGACCACTCAATTCATAATACTTTCTCAAGTGATTATTAAACTAAGCCAAATCCCAATTTTTCCAACGCTGATCTTCACCTTTCAATACTTCAATCTAGCATCTAGCATACATACAAGACATTAGCCAAAAATCCCACAACAACATTCAAAATCCAAGGACTAGATTGAAATAATCAAGCAAGACTACGTGTAAATAGTTTAAACTAGCAAATCAAGTAGTTTAAACTAGCAAATCAACAACATCACTTTCGGTTTAGCAACCCCTAGATACAGGAAACTACTCAAACATTATTGAAATCAAAGTGAACTTCCCTAAAATCTTAATCTAAACTAAAGGGAAAAGTTAAAGGAAAGAGAGAACAGAAAAGCTTAGTCTAATTGCCCTGGTGATAATCTTTCCATCCTTCTTCCAAAAGCTTCTAAGCCTTGCTTAAGCTTACTTCTTTCTTGGTTCAACTCTCTCAATGGATGAATTTGGGTAGTAGATGATGATAGGGTAGTGATACGATGATGGATAGATGCCAAGGAAGTAGTAAAATGGAGCTTTTATAGCTGACATCAAACCTGTAAAACCTTCTAAACGCTTGAAACACGAACAATTGCAAACAAATCTAGCAGACTCAAGGGACCAGTGGCCACCATAGTCTGGCCATGAGGTCTGCTCATTGGTTTCCATTGTGTTGCCCAGCTGCTTCTTTCTAGATGCACCTGGACCGTGGTACTGGCCATGGTATATCCATGTTGGGTGTCTTTTGGCTTCTTTTGCTACCTTCTTTGATCCACAAAGCCTTAAAAATATTCATTCTACTAACATGCTTTGGGCTTGCGAGCTCAAAATCTGAAAACACCTCTCAAATAAGCGAAGTTAAGTGTAAAAGTAGAAATAGGGGCATAAATTGTACAGTTAAGCTCACTAATGCCCTAAAATGGTTCCCAAATACTTATGAAATCCTATGCAAATATGGCATTCATCACTTCCCGCACCACAAACATTTGAATTAATGTTCATTAACAAAGTACAACAATAAGCATTTTGTCATGTTCCAATAATAAGCATACATGAAATGTTAGGGGGTGTGTGTTTGTGTGTGTATCAGATGAGCATATGAAATTCTATAATGAACATAATCGTTATATATGACAAGTATTTATAATGTAAATGATTGATACTTTTTTCTTATATGGTGATACTAATTCTATTAACCTCATCAACAATTATAAGAAAATAACGAAATAGAAACAAACAAAAGCCTAAAAAATATGATTTGTGCCTATAATGTCTGTTTATCAAACAAGCATATAGTATACTGAAGTTGCATGCTCAAGGAGCATTGACACCACAATTAACAAGGATTAGTAGGGTATATATCGCTTTTTTTGGTGCTCATATAAAATTGTTCCAAACTTCTACACCTCTTGCAGTATCAAATTAATACAAGAGTTCAATTACTAAGTCTTGGGGTCTTCAGTTACAATTAAATAACCTCTTCTAGCTCACAAATGATGTTGTGGGTTGTGTTTAGTCCTTTCCCCTTGACAGTGGTGTGAGACCTTCTTGTTATGTTGTTTACATTTACTAGTTTCATGATTATATCTTATCTTTGTGATGCAAAGCAAGCCACTGGAATTAAAGTTCTCCAACATGTTATGGGTTCAAGGAACGAGGCTCCCTTAATTACTCAAGGAAAATGGCATATTAGGGGATGATCCTCCTAAACCTATACCCACTTAGAGCCTTAAATAAAGGTCTGAGTAAGTGTACATGGGTGACAAGTGATAAGTCCTTAAAGTACACTCTATCTTGAGGTCTTTTGTACCATTTTTAGGAAGAATCATATGTTTTATGCTATATTATGCACTCTGTCTTGAGGTCATTCTGTTTTACACTCAAGTATGGTTCTTTTCTGTGTTTGACAAGTTTTTGGACGATTTTACTCCAGATTTGACCCCTAAATGACTATAGCTTGACCCCCCACGGATACCCCAAGTTACTATGCCCATGGAAGGAAGAAAGAATAGAAGAATGTGGAGACAAGGCTCACCACGGGTGGTCCACGGTAAAGGCCACGCTTTATGGTGAGTCCATAACTGTAAGTCTCTTCGTTTTTCTTTATTATATGGATGAGGTTCATCGAGTTCTTCTTTAAATAGAGTTATTTTGTAGCAGATTTGAGAGATACATAGCAAAAGAGAACTCCTATTCTCTAATCTCTTCCATTCTTTTCCATTTTCTTAGTTTAATTTTAGATTTCTTAGTTAATTTTGAGTTTAAGAGTGAAAGTTGTGAGGAAGTGCCTGCTGTTCATCAGAAGCCCTTTCAAAGTTGGGAAACCCTTAGAGGATCTCCAATTGTGCTATGTTTTCTCCTCTCAAGCTTCACTTAGCTGTTATTTCAGATATGCATGAGTAGTTTTCTTAATCAAGAGATTGTTACCAAGTATTGATGTTGAAATCTCTAATTTTTATTTAGTTGTGCGTGTTCTTGATTGCAATTGGTTGAATTCTATCTTGTGTGTGAGATTGTTGTGAGTGAATTTTGACTAAATTTACTTACTAAGTCTAAATAGTTAAGTGAAGGACTGAAAGCTAAAAATTGTTGTTTAGCTGATAAGATAGGACTTAATTAGCAATACTTGAGAAAGATTCGCTTGTTAAGAGGAACTTTAGCCATCAAAAATCCATAACTTAAGCCAAACAAGGACATTTAAAAGAATGACAATTGGTTAGTTTAGGCAATTCAGTTTATTTCGAAAGAAAAGATTGAATTCTAAATACGATTGTAACCCTTTCAATCTCCCAATATAGTTTAAGTGCATGTTATATTCCATTGATCTACATCTTCACTAGGCAAAAGAAATCCTTAGATGTCTTAAATTGATTGAGGTTTCTAATTAGATTATAGCATTATTCAAACACCTAATTGAAATTTGCTTGCTTAGCACTTTTATAGGACAAAACTCAATAGACCATAATTGGTCTCTGTGGGAATGATATCTTTTCTAAACTATAGCATCCGTGTGCTTGTGGGCAACGTCACAAGGTAATTAGTAGCCATACATAAGTAGATTACGTAATTATTCATCAAAGCCACTTCTTATTCATTTTTTTAGTTTTAATGAAGATTTTTACTTCATATTCTAACGCCATTTTAAATGGGCTAAACGGCTCCAGTTTTAGTAAACTACACATGGATGGATACCCTCGAATGTATATTTTCCAATAAGATTTGGATCATCTTTAGATTCTAAGTATTGAATAAGATATGAAGCTTTAACCAAACAAGGGTCAGTGTAGGTTTGGAAATGCACGATTTTGATAAAAGCTTCATTGAGCCAACAAATGGATGATCTAGGGGTTAATCTTTTTTGCAAAGTTGGTGGATACTTCTAGAAGATTCTCCCTAGAATATCTCCCTCAAATTCCTCCATTTGGAGTAGTGGAGGATACCACCAAACTAGTGCATGTGCAGCAAATTCAAATATAGTATTTATCTCATGGTCCCCCATTTAATTATACAGCTAGCTAGAATTCCATTAGTTGTTTTCTTTGTACTCCTATTGATTGATACAAATCTTGGAGAGTAGGGTACCCTACTAGTTAATAGCTCGATTCCTTGTAATATTTTCAGAGTTGAAGATTTGGATTATGACATGGAAAGCTTTATGCTTGTCATTTCTCTATAAAAATATCAATTTTCTTTATGTTTTTAGGAGAGTGCTGAATTTGAGTCTTTCCTTTATTTAATCTTAGATGCATATGCTTTATGAGATTAAATGGTGGGTTGAATAGTTAGGTGGTGGCTTAGCCTTTATTCTAAATATATCTCTTTTGATTATTGTTGATTCTTGTTTTCACAAATCGAGAATCCTCAAAAATTTATTTGCTCAAGTGTTTGATCTTAGCTTGGAGTTGTAATCTTGTTAGGGATTTGTCATCCAAGTGCTAATTTTTGTGGGTTGTTGTTCTGCCTCATCCATTTAGAAATATTTTTTAAGATCTTTTGCCTTTATCTAGCCAAGGGTATTCTCACATAGCTCATTTAGTATTAGATAAGCAGCAAATCCTCCAACTTTGTGTTGCTTAGTTCTTATCATTTTATCATATTTTATTTTGAATATTTTCCTCTACGGTTCTCCTTTTGATTTACCCAAGAAGAGTCCAAACATAGTTCTACTCTACCAAGAAAGCTTTCACAAAAAAAAGCGCCCACAAAAATTATAAAAACCTAGCTGCATAGAGACCACTACGGCCTGTCTGTACTGTCCCCGATAGCCGCGGTAGTACCCATGGACCATTGAAGTTTATCACTTCTTACCCCCTTGATTCTAGAATGGCTAACAACCACTACATAGTCTCCCCCACATTCCATGGCTCCCCTGTTCATTCTAAACCTTCTTTCCTTTTGTTCCTCCAAACCCCTTTTACCTTTTTCCTCAACATACGAGCCAAGATAAAGTCATACTTGATCTTCAATATCAAATAAGAAGGCTCTGAAATCAAATAGCACAAGTGAAAGAGCTTATGAGAGAGTCACCTTGTTTTGAAGGTAGTTTAGACCCAACCACTACTTGAAATGAATTCATATGGTAGGAGGTTCTTCAAATAAAGGAGGTCTCATGATCGCTACTCAAAAACTCTAAGGTTTTTCCCAGTAGTGGTTTACGTGCTTAGAAGGCAGAACTCTTCAATGGAAGCCTAGAATCAAGACTTTGAATTCGCTTAAATCCTACATGGATATGAGACTAGACCAATATCTACTCCTTGATGAAGAACACATGAAGAGAGGACCTATTATTGCTCAAGAACATATGAAACTCCAACAAGGAGAGCTTATTTTGGTTTTTGATGAGAAAAAGGGAAAAAAGCTTGGCCATGGATGAAACCTCCGTTAAAGCTTCCAAATGGATTCTTCACTAGTTCCTCTCTTTGAAGAAACTATGGATGGTCAAGTTGAAGCCTAAGAAGAAGAGCCTATCGTGGGTCAAGAAGAGGCAAATAGCAAGGAGATTATGGGGATCAAGCTATGAAAGGGACAATTAGCATCAGAGGGGCCCAAGGGAATCAAACCTCAATTCCTAAGTCCTAGTGACTATTTCAAATATTGCAAAAGATCCTTGGCACCAAAACTATCCAAGATGAGCTGAAAATGACAGGTTTTGTAAGTTTGATTACTTAAGCCTAGAAAGGGTTTAGAAGGCTACAATTTCCTTTTTTTTTTTTTGTGAACCTCTTTATGTTATATTTAAGGACATAAAAAGATTTCTAGTTTAATTCATGAGGAAACAAGTTAAATGGAGGCAAAATAAAAAAGCAGCAAAAACTGATCCAGTTTGGACCACCTAAACCTTTTGCCTCACATCTTTCACACGACAGAACCAATGCACGTCTAACTAAGTCATATAAAATAAGAGATCTTTCTAGAAACTCTTGTTTCATCCAATTTGGGCAAGTAGTTTAGAAGATATCGCTTTTTGAAATAGGGCTTTGTGCACTGGAAGTGATAGGCAGCCTGTCACTTTCACCTTTTTTACTGGCTTAATTTTTGGTCTCGTTACTCCCATTGGCTACTTCATTTGACTTCAAAGGTTTTACATAACAACTCTAAGGCCTTCCCCATCTATGTGTATGCTTCCTTAAGGCTGTGTAAAGCAAATTTGATGTGATATTAAAGTTGAACATTGGCTTCTTCACTTTGAAACTCTCTCTTATTGATTTTTGTTTTGGCTAAACAAAGTGGCAATCAAGTGTGTCTTAATCTATCTTAGGATGGTGTGTCTTTTTGCGAAGTGTGATTAGGATCCTTAGCTTTGATAAAGGTGGTGTGTCTGACCCTTTTTCAAGCTAGTTTATCCTTTTTCTTCTAAGCTCCTTTGGAGCTACTTTTGAATTCCCTCTTTTTTTTCCTCACCTTTTTGAGTTTTCTTTTGGCTTTGCTTGTTCAAGGCTCTCATTACCACTCATGGCACATCAAATTTGTATTAGAGCTAAACACAACCCACTAGCCAAATACAAACCTACCCACATAAAATGGGGGTTTCAACTTCTGTCGCCATGAGTGGGAGTATGACTTTAGAAGAGAGATTTAAGGCCCTAATAAGGAACTATGAAGACATGAAGAACTATAATGAGTACCCAAGAAGGTAACTTGCTAGCTCCATGAAAACAAGAGGAGAAACCTCCACGACGCTCCTTCTTCCCACTCATCTGAATCCATCCATGAAGAAAAAGAAGAGAATAACAACCCTTTTACTTCCTCAAGTGAGGAGGAACGTATGAGAACTAGAACAAACCAAAGGGTTCCCACTAACTCTTAAGACTGCAAGGTTGAGATCGCGGAGTTTAAAGGCCATTTAGACCTCGATGAGTTCTTGGAGTGACCCCAAATAGCTGAGAAGACCTTCGAGTACAAAGATGTGCCTAAGGATAAGAAGATAAAGCTTATGGCCCTTAAGTTAAGGAAATATACATCCTTATGGTGGGAAAATATGGTCGAGAAAAGGGCAAATAAGGGAAAATCAAAGATTAGAAGTTAGGAAAATATAAGAACCAAACTTAATGATCAGTTTCTTCCTCCTTCCTGTCTCTAAGATAGTTACTCCAAGCTTCACAGCCTTCAATAAGGAAGTATGAGTGTAGTATAATGCACTAGGAAGTTTGAGAAAGTCCTCATCAAGTGTGACATCCAAGAGAGTGAAGATTAAACTATTGTGAAATACTTGAGTAGTCATGATCCAAGGTATGCTAATGTGGTTGAACTCCAACAAATACTCATCTTTTGATGATGTTTTTGTCCTTGCTCAATGAGCGGAGCAACAAAATAGGGCCAAACCTTTCAAAGATCTTCCCAAACCCCCTCTAACTTAAAGCTCACCTTTTAACAACGGGAGTTTCCAACTTCCACCAAGCATACAACTTCCTCTTCCTCTCAACCCGCAAAGACATCGTCCCCACAAAACAAACCCCTTTCTAGTTTTAACTCAAATAGAAGGTGTTACAAGTGCCAATGCTTAGTCCATGTATCCTTAAAATGTCCAAACTGTATGATTACTGCCGTGGCTAAGTATGAGGTGGCTTATGAGGAGGAAGAAGAGCAAGACAAGAACCTTTATCTCATGGAGGAAGTAGAGGAAGTTGTAGAAGACGCGAATGAGGAGAGTTGCTAGTCTTAAGGGGGACTTTGAGTGGCCTCAAGAGCAACCAAGTTGAACAAAGAGATAATATCTTTCACTCAAGGTGTGCTCCTTTATCATTGACAGTAGGAGTTATATGAAAATAGCATCTTCAAGCATGGTGGAAAAACTCAACCTCCAAGCTTCAGTTCATCCTCACCCTTGGAACATCTAATGGATTAACTAAGGTAAAGAGCTCTAAGTCAACTCTAGATGTCTAATTGCATTTAGTATGGTAAGAATTATCATGTGAGCTTTGGTGTGACATTATACCCATTGATTCTTATCATATCTTGTTGTAGAGGCCTTGGTTATTTGATAGGAGGGTTGTACATGATAGATACTCGAAAACGTACTCCTTCACCAAATGGGAAGAAGATAGCCTTAGCCCCACTCATCCACTCTCAAATCACAAAAAGCAAGTCACAAAGGTTCCTTGACCAAAATGATTTGCTTCTTGCCCTAGGAGAACCATTTCTAAGGCCTCATAACATGAGTTTAGGGCCTTTAGAGATTGGCTCCTCCTTACCCTTAAGGAATCCAAAGCCACTCTTTTACCAATTCACCCCCCTTAGTCACCTCATTACTTGAACAACATGCCATGTCTTCCTTAAGGAGATACCCCACGGCATACCTCTATAAAGAACCATCCAACATCATATTGACCTTATTCCTGACTCTATATTCCTAAACAAACCAGTATAATAAATGAACCCCTTGAAAATCATAGAAATTCAAAGGCAAATTGAGGAGTTAATAACCAAGGGCCTTGTGAGATAAAGCCTTATTCCATATGTCATACCCGCCCTCTTAGAATGTAAGAAAGATAGAACCATAAGGATGTGTGTGGATACCCATGCCACAAACAAGATCATCATAAAGTATAGACATCCTATGTTAAGATTAGAGGAAATGTTGGATGGGCTTTATGATTATAAGGCCTTTTCAAAGTTTGATTTGAGAAGTGGTCATTACCAAATTCAGATTATGGAAGAGGATGAATTAAAGGCTGCATTTAAGACTAAAAGGAGGTTGTGTGAGTGATTAATTATCCCATTTAGCCTATCTAATTCCCCTAGCACCTTCATAATCTTAATAAGTGAAGTGTTTGGTTTACTTTGATGATATCTTGGTTTATAGGCAAAGTGAAGAGGAGCACCTTCGACATCTCACTCAAGTCATGAAGGCTCATAAAAGAGAGCAACTCTGGTAACTTGAAGAAATGCTCCTTTTTCACTTAGGAAGTGACATTATTGGATTGCATGGTGATGGCTCAAGGAATCAAGGTGGATGAAAACAAAGCAGAGGAAATTTAGTCGTGGCCTACAATAATTAGCATTCATGATGTGTGGAGTTTTCATGGGCTAGCCTCGTTCGATAGGTAGTTCATTAGAGACTTTAGAACCATCACGACATCTATGATCAATCTTCTCAAAGGCACTTCATTCAAGAAGAATCTAAAACAATGTTATAAATCTTGTACCATACCCCTGATATACTGTTAGTAAGTACCATTTTGCATTAAAAGTGATACAAATGATCATCTGAATTTGGATCAGAAAAATCTTGGTCCATACTACTCTTTCTCACCCTTTATCGGCCATCTCGTGCTATACCACTCAAGTCTAAATACAAATGGTGCAACTTTTCAGGCTTTCAACCAAAAATTAAAGGCCCAACATCTTTTACAAAGCCAGCTGGGCTGTAACAATTAATGCAAGCCTTGCTTTCAGCTTATTAATAGGTTAATGGCCCTTTGACCCTATTTATAGAGTTTTTGACCTACTACAGTGATGTGGGACAAGGGAAGACACAAGCAACTTCCTTACTCCTCCCCTTATTGGCACTTCTTTGCCTAAATCATGATCCCAACTTTTCTTTAGATAAAATATGCTTGCAAAGTTGTAAGGTGTACACAATTCATTTTAATATTTAAAAGCCAGTATGAAAGGGTACTAATACGGTATGTATTATTCTAATTTACAATTGGTAAAGTGCCGGTATGATATTTATAGCTTTGATCCAAAAGTTCAACAAGCATTTGAAGAGATCAAAAGAAAGCTCACTCAAGCTCAAGTGTTAGCCTTGCTATACTTTGAAAAGATTTTTGAAGTAGAGTGTGATGCCTCAGGAGTTGGGATAGGTGGAGTTCTCACTTAAGAGGGTTCTCTCGTTACCTACTTTAGTAAGAAATTTTGTGATTCCAACAGGAAGTGTTCCACCTATGACAAAAAATTGTATGCTAATATTCGGTCACTTGACCATTAGGGTCATTACTTAGTTCCAAATGAGTTTATTCTCCAATATGATCATGAAGATCTCGAATACATTTAAGGTCCACACAATCTCAACACTCATCATGCCAAATGGGTTGAATATCTCCAAACCTTCCACTTCATAATCAAGCACAAGTCCAAGAAGCTCGACAAGGGTGCTGATGCTTCTTTAAGAAGACCTTTGTTCCAATTAGATGGTTGTCTTCCTGGATTTGAGCATTTAAAGTCCCTTTATGATGATGACAAGGACTTTGGAGAGCTATTCAAAGAGTGTCAAAGGTGACCCTAGGGAGAGTTCCTAGTTAGGGAGGGCTTCTATTCAAAGGTGCTTGACTTTGTGTGCCTAGTTGTGGCACAAGGGAACTCTTGCTCCATGACGTTCATGAAGGCTCCTTAGCCGACCATTTTGAAAGAAAATCATGCTCAAAGAAAATTACTTTTGGCCTTACATGGATAAGAATGTGCAAGATGTAATCAAAAGGTATGCAATTTATCAAAAGGCCAAGAGTCAGACCCTTCCTCGAGGCTTCTGCACACCCTTGCCCCTTCCTAGCTTTCCTTGGGAGGATGTCAACTTGGATTTCATCCTAGAGTTACCACAGACTGAGCAGAACAAGGACTCCATCCTTGTAGTAGTAAACCTCTTTTCAAACATGGCTCACTTTATTCCTTGCAATGAGACAAATGATATAACCTATATGGCCGCTTCGTATTTCAAAGAGGTAGTCAAGCTTCATGGTATCCCGTGATCTATTGTATCTAATTGTCACACAAAGTTATTGAGTCACTTTTGGATCACTTTGTGGAAGAAGCTCGACACTGAGCTCAAGTATAGCACCACATGCCATCTAAAAATGGATGGGCAAACCGAGGTCACAAATCAGACACCCCAGTGCTCCCAAGGGCTTTGATCAATTCTAATGTTAAGTCATGGGATCAACTCCTTGTTTATTTCTCCATTTAAGATTATTTATGGTGTAGAGCCACTATCTTCACTTGATCTCACCCCAAGGGCTATAGAGATTAAGCCGAATGTGGAAGCATCTAAGAGGGTTCAAGAGATCTAAGAACTCTATGAGAAGATCAAGGGCAAGATTAAACAATCTAATGCCACTTAGCAAGCCTAAGCAAACAATCATAGAAGGCACATTATCTTTAACCCTAGTGATCTAGTGTGGGTTTCCCTTGAGAAAAGAACAATTCCTCTCCAAACGCAAGCCCAAGATCATGCTAGGGGCTAAGGGTCCCTTTCAAGTGCTTGAAAGGATCAACAACAATGCCTACAAGCTAAACCTGCCCAGAGAATATTGGGTCTCTACAACTTTCAATGTGGCTGGTCTGTCTTCATACTTTGAAGATGCTGCATTGAGAATATGAGGACAAATTCTTCTTAGCAAGGAGAGTATGATCGGGATGAAGCTACCCAAGGGCCAATCAGCATCATAGAGGTCCAAAGAAGTGAAGAACCCGCTCCTACTTCCTAAGGATTGACTCAAATATTGTAAAAGATCCTTAGCCCCAAATCTATCCAAGATGAGCTAAAAAAACATGATTTTGTAAGCTTGATTACTCAAGCTCAAAAGGGGTTTTGAGGGCTACAATTCCCCTTTTAGGGAACATTTTTATGTTGGCTTTAAGGATACAAAAATAGTTATAGGTTAAGTTATAGGCAAATAAGTCAAATGGAGGCAAATTCAGAAAGCAGTAGAAACTAATCCAATTTGGACCACTTGCACCTTTTAGGTCATACCTGCCAAAAGAAGAACCAATGCATGTCCAACTTGGGTAATATGAAGATAAGATCCGAAGCTTTCTAGAAGCTTTTGTTTAATCCAATTTAGGCAAGAATTTCAGAAGATATAGCTTTTTAAAATATAGAGTTGTGCACTGAAAGTGACAGGCAAGCCTATCACTTTCACCTTTTGTTCCAGCTCCTTCACTTTTAAAACTCTCTCTTCCTTATCTTTGTTTTGGCTAACAAAGTGGTGATCAAGTGCATCTTAATCTATTTTAAGGTGTTGTGTCTTATCTCTAAGTATGACTAAGAGCCCTATCTTTGATAAAGGTGGTGTGTCCTATCCTTTTTCAAGCTAGTTTATCCCTTACATCTCCTTTAATCTTCTTTGGAGCTAGTTTCGGATTCCTTCTTTTTTCTCACCATCTTTTTGAGTTTTCTTTTGGCTTTGCTTGCTTGAATCTCTCACTTCCACTCTTGGAACATCACTATGCATGTTCCAGTTCAAGTTCAAGTTGAAGAAGAAGAATCTATCATGGGCTAAGAAGAGGCCAAGCAAGAAAATGAGATCATTTTAAATCTTAAAGAGAAAAAAGTTTAATCAAAGCCCATCTTGAAGGTTATATGACCTATTGTCTCTTAATCTTACTCTTATGCTCTCCATTGTCCCAATTTAGGAATTAATGTAAATATCACCAAATAAGTTCTATTTCCATTCTAAATGAGTAAATTCAGAGATGAGGTTTTATATGGGATGTTTTCTTTAGGTGCTTCTCAAACTTTACTTGGTGGACCATAGTTGCTTGATTATTATGTGAGTTGTGATGTGCATAACTTCTACAAATATCAAGAGCAAGCATTAGCATTTTCTTCTTTACTCGCACCTCACAAATACAAACCAAGGGAGGGATGTGAGAAAAGTCTCTACATGAGTAAGACACAGGATGAGAGAACCATTAGTAAGAGCAAGTCTCTAGTTGCCTTACTCTTGGTTGAATGAAATACAAGTGAGGAAGTGACACCTCAACACCCCTTATTTCAATCACCTTTGAATGAATTTTGGGATGAAGCATTTCATGGTGTGAATGTCTCTTGGTGATTATCATCTACCTCTAGAATGTGCGCCCTCACCCTCTTTGGAAATGAGTTTTGGTGAGTACATTGGGAATTTCAACAAGCTAATAAGTGCTAGATATTACGCATTCAATTATCTTGAGAAAAAAGCCCGTAAGAGTTTTAGAAACTCTTATATGTTCAAGAGAGGTAGAATTCTTAGCACATTGAGTTTTTGCAAGCACAAAGGGAGTATCAAGTACTCACAATTGGTATCAATGGATTTAAAACCCAAGGATTTAACAGCAAATCCTTTTCAAAAAGAGGTATTTGAAGCAAAGCAAGCCACCGACACTAGGATTCTCTAACATGTCATAGGCTCAAGGCATGGGATCCCTTAACTACTTAACAAATGAAACATTAGGGGAGGATCCTCCTAGGCCTATACCTAATTGGAGACTTAAATGAGGGTACAAGCAAGTCTACGTAGGCAGGAAAGAGATTAGTAGCCATACATAGGGATCTTCGGTAATTATTCTCAAAAGCCACTTCTTATTCATTTTTTCAATTTCGGTCAGGATATTAACTTCAAATTCTCAATCCATTTTGAATGATCAAAAAGGCTCTAATTTTGGCAAACTTCACAAGAATGAATAGATCCAGATGTCTATTTTCCAACAAGCTATAGATCACCCTCAGATTCTAAGTATTGAGTGAGATATATAGCTTTAACCAAACATGAGTCAGTGTAGGTTTGGAAATGCATGGTTTTGATTAAGATCTTAATTGGGCTAACAAATAAGTGGTTTAGGGGTTAATATTTTATGAAAAGTTGGTGGACATTTCCATAAGCTTCCCTTTAAAATACCTCCACCAAATTCCTCCTTTTTTTTGGGGGGGGGGGTAATGTCACTAAAGAAGAAATTATGCAGCAAATTTCAGCCTAGCATTTATCTAGTGATCCCACTTTTAGTTGTACAACTGGCTAGAATTTTAATGGTTATTTTCTTTGTAATTTTATCAGTTGGTACAAAGTTTGGAGAGGATGGCAACCCACTATTTAATAACTAATTCCTTGTAATATTTTCAAATTTGAAGATTTGGATTATGAAGTAAAAAGCTTGATGCGTGTTATCTCTCAACAAAGATCTCAATTTTCTTTATCTTTCTAGGCAAGCGGTGAATTTGAGTCTTCTCTTTGTTTCAATATTTGGTACTTAGGTTTTATGAGATTGAATGGTGGGTCGAATAGTTTAGGTGGTGGTGTAGCCTTTATCCTAAACATGTCCCTTTTGATTATTGTTGATTCTTGCCGTCAAAAATCCACAAAAATTTGTTTGCTTAAGGGTTTGATCTTGACTTGGAGTTATAATCTTCCTCGGGGATTTGTCATCCACGTGTTACATTTTTGTGGTTTTTGTGGCTTATTATTCTTCCCCAAGCATTTAGGAATCTTCATCAAGATCTTATACCTTTATTTGGCCGAGGGTGTTCTCATGTGGTTCAGTTTGGTGTTCATGTGATGTACCCTCCCAAAAAAAAAGTATATATGATAAATATTAGTATTATACCTAATAAGCACTATCATATGCACACAATGACATCAACTTGTGTAGCGTTAGGATGATGCGTTTGTGTGCACGCTCATGGCAAGATGTACAGCAATTCAATACACTTGGATATTTAATATAAGAATTATTGTGCAAACACGGCGAAGTGGCGCTTGTTTATATTTGAAAATGATAATAATTATTGTTTGGAATTTTACTATTAATACTCATCTGTAATTCTTAATGTAAGGGCATGTGAGCGCCTCTCCTGACCTAGATTCTTAGGTGGTGTATAATAATATTGTGATGAATCTTAAAATTTTCTAGTTGGTTTTATTTTCATAATTTTCAAATTTTTGAATTTTGGTACCTTAGGACTTGTTCTTTTTCACAACGAAATACAGCTATAAACTATAAGAAAATCTGAGGAGCTGTAAAAAGCTGTAAGAAATTGTAAGGAATTATAAGAACTATAAAGAAGTTGTAAGAATTTATAAGAAGTTGTAGGAAGTTGTAAGAATAGATGTAAGCAATTGTTGAATTATAAAAAGTCTTACAAATATAATTTTTAGATATGTATACATGATATGCTAGTCTTTAATGTATAATTTGGAAAATAAATAATTTCATGAAAATAAATTACGTGTAATATGTCAGTGATATTTATGAAATTAATTTTATACCTCAATAAACAATTTTTTTTTACATTATGGAAAAAATTTTGTTTTTTCTATAATTATCGTTTTGGATGAGAAGAAATAATATTGAAATAACAAACAAGTCAATTAAATAACAATAAAATAAATTTAAGCCCACAAATTTATAGGAGCAAATGTGGATGAGTTACTCAATGTTCAATTGTACGATGATAGCAATCAAATTGTCATAAATAAACTTAGGGATGAAAATGGTTAAAATGCTTTTGTCACCTATAATTTGACTATCTTCATATATGATTACATGGAAACTCAAACATAAATGCAATTTTTTTTATAATTTAACTTATTTTCTCTGTAATAGCATATATTATTCATGTTGAAATTCATATATAATTCATGTAGTTCAACTTTGCTTTTATGTTTATAGAAAATTTTATATCATAAAAATATATATAGGTTTCTCACATCAGTAGTATATCAAAAATATATATATACATATTTCTATAAATGTGAGAAAAAAAAAAAATGACAAGTTGATGCTATAAAAAATATATGAGGAGATGTAAAAAGATGTAAGAAATTATGAAAATTTTATTGAAGATGTAATGAAATGTAAGAAGTTATAAAAAGATGCAAACTGTAATCTAACAACTTACCATCGCAAAAAGAAGAGGGCTTTAATATATGAAAGATATAAATTTGATTGTGATAAACGAAGAAACAAAACAATCAATCAATATGAGTTCAATATGCTAGCTAATAGTTAATATGTATATTATTTCATCTAAGGAAGCAAAGATATGGACATGGGATGTGACATATTCATTAAAATCTATGTGTGGATGTACTTAACATGTCATGTACTGATAATAAGAGAGAGAGAGAGAGAGAGAGAGACACAGAGACAGAGAGAGAGAGATGGGGGTGAATGTTGTTGCAGATTTCATGAATGTCGGCGGAGTTTGATGCCAGCAATAATGGCGACCAAAGAGATATTGATGGGGTGGCGCCGTCTTTGGACATAAGAGAAGAGGCGAGAGAGACAGGAGAAAGAGATGAGCGAGGAAGCAACAAGATGGCTGACAGATGGAGAGGGAAGCTGCTAGAATTGCCATTGTCGCTGCTCGAGCTTCACGGCAACAATAACATTGGCCGACGAAAGAGATTTGGAGGGGAAGGGGGATGTTAACCTTTCTTTTTATAGTTGGTTTTTGTTCATTTTTAAAAATTACTGTTTGTTTCTAATCGGTTTATAGAGTAACCAAACAATGCCATAGAAAAATTATGTTTCTCAATATCCAGATATATTGTATGAATTTTATAATATACTTTTAAGTATTTAAAATCAAAAACGAAATAAACATTAAGATCAATCCAAGCAAATGTATGCTCTAGATTTTTTCAATTGTGGTGGCTATCATACAGTATCATAACAGCTTCTTTTATTTATTGACATTTATTATTTAGTAGTATAGGGATTGAATTAATGTAATTTGGTTGAGCTTACAATGTCAAAAATAAAATATTTGAAAATGCTTGATTATAAGATTTTTTTTAAATAGCTGGTCAACTCTACAACAATGTTACGAAAATGGGATCGGACTGGCAGGTTGAACCGATAGGACTGGAAACCGGCATATTTAATGATCTGTTTGCACTATTAAACCGTTTTAGCAATCGAACCGGATAAAACTAGACAAAATCGGTCCACTAGACAAAATCGGTCCACTTGGTGAATCGGCTGGAACCGGACCACCCCGATTGAACCGCTATTTCTGTAAATTACATTCAGAATATAAAAACAAATAAAAAAAGCAAAACCCAACTTTCCTAAGCCAGCAACCATGGTTCTTGACTAACCTTCGGCGCCGAGGAAGCTTTGATATGCGAGATTTGACAATGGGCGGCTGCTTGGGCAACTCAACTCTGTCACATGGCCAACCAATTCAACTTGGGAATTATTGCTTGTGTTCGGTAAACAGAGAGAGAGAGAGAGACAGAGAGAAGGGTTGGCACCCACATAAACAGGAGGGAATAGAGAGCGGCATAAGGAAGAGCCAAAATGCATAGCTGCTGCTAGGAGCTTGGCATTGTGGGAAGATAAAATTATGAATAAGGGTTTGATTTTTATGAATTCTAGCAAATAACTTTAATTGGGCTTGGGACAGCCCTAGCTATGCTCAATTATTTTTAACTTAATGAAATTTGTTACTTTTGCTTATATAGTGACTGTTCTACAATTATTTAATACTGCTACTTTTATTCATTTTATTTCAATTCCACGCTAAATCTTATAATATTATATTTGAACTTTATTTTAATTTTTAATAAATAATTTACAATGTTAGTTCATATACAACCTAATTAGGTTATTCTATCTAGTTCGACGATAAACTGAATCAATTGATCAAATCCCGATCTAAAAAGTTGATCTATTAACCCACTCAGTTGACTGATTCAAATGCCGAATCAGTTTTCTTAATATTGCTATGCAGTGGTAAATCTTAAACATCAAATTTTAAGGCCAAGCACGTGCTATAGTTCATTCTTCGTAGTTGATAACAAAAAAATATATTTGTCTTTCTTTGCGGTGGAATGTCCACGTAAGGCCAGCTGTCAGCATACACTAGAATACTCCGTGGCCTTTATATTTGAGCATTGACATGTTTACCATAATATTTAGAGGAATTGACACTTTAGTACTTTGATTTGAAACATGATGACCAAATAAAATAGTCAAAAAAATTGTAAAATTAATAATCTAATACGCTAAAATTTCCGAGGGTGAATAAGTTAGTGATTTTCTTGACAAGAAGTTCTAAACTTTATAATTTCTTGGCATTGTAGAAATTATTTTTGAACCCAAAATAAAATATTTTCTATGCAATTTTTTTTGGTTTTCTCAAATGTTTTGAGTTGTATATATTGTATCAATGACAATTGCAATTAAGTTTTGATAATAATAACAATACAATTATAGTCATCAAAAGATACACAAACTGTCAGTAGCTACATAATATATTAAAAAACCAACAAAAATATAGTAAAACTAAGCATCCCATTTATGGGGGTTAATATATAGTTTTCAGAACTTATTGAAAATAAAAAGGACTAAATTATTATTTTTCATAAACTTTTGAACTACTTTATTTGGTGGCCACACCCATAACACTTAAGTGTCAATTACTCTAAGATTTATCGTTGGATAATTTCGAGTGAAAAATAGATGCCACAAGTATACGACTCTCATTGTAATACTTGAAGATCGTCTCCACAGGGATAATGGACGAGATTAAAGTCACAAATTACAAAAATAAGCTAATCTAGCATCATTAAAACAATAAACAACTGAAACTTTAGATTATAGATGGATCAAATTCTAAATAATCTCCAATTATTCGCAAACTCTAACATTCTTTAAGCTAGATAAAATAGCAAAACCAAACTCAACTTTCATAAACCTAAAAATAAGAAGTGCATCATGATTTAATGTAATTATGAAACTAAACGTAAGAAGGAAGCAAATTACATTTACAATAAGCCTTTACAACCTAGCAAACCGAGATGAATAAGGTCATTCAAGATGCAGAAACATAGAAAATACCACAGAGGAGAAAGAAGATCAATAGACCTGTAGCATAAAGGGAGGGAAGGATTCAACCTGACTTGCAAGTTTCTCAAAACTCCATTACTCAAACCAATCCCCTACCGACCCCCTACCGACCCAATTAAAGAGTAGAGCAAAGAAGGAGAGTGAAAAAATGGAGGAGGCAGAACAGGATTAAAGATCTCGAATTAGCCTATAGTGACCCCCCCCCCAAAAAAAAAAAACCCCAAAAGGGCTTCAAGCTCACCCAAACATGGCTGAAACACCATTAACATGTCATTTGACCTTCTAGGAACAAGCAAGGAAAAACAGGGGAGGGGATATATCGAAATTTCTCAATACCAAACCTGAGAACGTTGCAATTACAACTAAAGATTGCAATAAACTACCCTGATCAACAAATCAAGCTTCGAATATATGAAATTGAAACCTAGAATAACCCCAATCTGACATTCGAAAATAGGATAGATGAAACGAATCCAAGCCCTAATTTGCTAAACTACAATCAAAATTAAACACACCAAAATTAGAACCTAAAATACTAAAACTAAAACCTAAAATTGATACCTAGCTTCGCCATTGCCTCCATTTATACTTGAACCGGCTCAATCGTAGGCCTTTACTTTGCAGATGCCGTGGATGGTGGAGATGGGGATGACGATGGTGGTGTGCTGGCTGATGCTATGCAAATGGTGGTGCGCGATGGTGGATGATGATGGTGATGACGTGTGGTTGAGAGCGAGAATGAGAGAGAGAGATGAGTTCGAGAGAGAAAAAGTAAGATGAAGGGGGGTGGTCGGTAAATTATTACGTACAACTGCGTGGACAACTCAATTGTTCACCCGGGCCCACCAACAACAGTTTTAAGTCCCCCAATTGCTGAGCCCACACCCTTTTTTTTTTTTTTAAAATTCATGCTCCTCAATTTTTTAAAATCGCAGTTTTCATTTACCCCATTGTTCGATTACTTTTTCTTACTTCGATTGTTTTAGTATTCAATAATTATTGAATGGCTGAGTTTGATCTTAACGTCGCTATTGATGTTGAACCTTCATCAAACGGAATTGTTCGTCAAGTTTGATAACGTTTTTTTGATCTCTATTTTTGCTTTCGAGATTGGAAGCTGTGTTTGTTAATTTTGCGTTTTGATGAGTTAATTTTGAGATTTTCAAATTGGATTGCATTCATTCCATGTAAATTTTGGTTTGTGACATACGAGAAACGATAACTCATCATTATGAGTTATGTGCTCACTGAATATAGTCATTGGCTCACTAGCGGTATACATTTAGCTCACTATAAAAAATATATTGCCCTGTGCTATAGAGCAGTTTTTTGCTCACTAAAAGAAACGCTTGGCTCACTAGGATTGACCTGCGTGCTCACTGATGTTACATTATACCTCACTACAAATGTTATGGTTGTTTTTCCAAATGATATTTTCATTATTGCTATGTAAATATGAAAAACAACAGCTCACCAATATGAGTTATGTGCTCATTAAATATAGTCGTTGGCTTATTAAAGAAATACATTTAATTTACTTGTATTGAGCTTGTATTTAGCTTGTGTTCGTTAATTTTGTATTTTGATGAGTTAATTTCGAGATTTTCGAACTGGATTGCATTCATTCCATATAAATTTTGGTTTTTGACATACGAAAAATGATAGCTCACCATTATGAGTTATGTGCTCACTAAATATAGTTGTTGGCTTACTAGCGGTATACATTTAGCTCACTATTAAAAAATATATTGCCCTGTGCTACAGAGCAGTTTTTTGCTCATTAAAAGAAACATTTGGCTCACTAGGATAAACCTGCATGCTCACCGATGTTGCATTACAGCTCACCACAAATGTTATGGTTATTTTTTTAGATGATATTTTCATTGTTGTTATGTACACATATGAGAAACAACAGTTCACAAATATGACTTATGTGCTCATTAAATATAGTCATTGGCTCACTAAAGAAATACGTTTAGCTTACTTGTATTGAGTTTGTATTCAACAGTTATAAATCAGTTCTTTGCTCACTAAATGTAATCACTATAATTAATCTTATGCCTAACAGAGAAAACAATAGCTCACTATCAGTATAGCTCACTATAAAAATCTGTTGCCTTGTATTACATTTTATAGCTCACCAAATATCTATTATGGCTCACTAAATAAATGGCATAACTCACTAAAAAGAATAGTATAGATAGCCAGTAAATAATATTATGAAGTTCTTGAGTTATGTTACAGCTCAACTATTTTTTACTATGACATAAGGGTGTTTGTATTATATTTTGTGAGTATAATAGAATGTGGTGAATTAATTAAATATAGTCCAACTCACTAAATATATGCCATAGCTCACTAAATATATGTCATAGCTCACTAAAAAAATGTAGACAAGTAGAATATAGTTTAATGAGTTTCAGATGAATAATAACATTTTTTTAATACAATAGTATATTTAATAAGATATATAGTATTTTTACTAAGTGAAATTTCGGTACATAAGATACATTAATTTCGGTATGTCTACTTACTAAAAGTACGTATTAGCTCACCAAAACTGTTTCTCAGCTCACTAAAATATTTTAGTGAGCTATACATTATTTTTAGTGAGCGAAACAGTATACACAGCAGCATATTTTGATGAGCTATAGGATATTTTTAGTGATCCGAAATCTGGCAGTTTTCTTTGCGGGTCGGGTTGTACAATTGTATTTGTACAATAGGGTGAACGATATAACAACTGGGGGTAGTCGGGGTTTCTGGGTAGCCCGAGAGGAGAAAGTCTTGGGGTAAGTTGGGGGGTAGGTCACATGCCTAGCACGTGTGGGAAATGAGTAGAACTAGGATTCATTTTGTTTTTTTATTTTTACCTTACTTTTTTTTCAATTTATTCAACACCTACAAAATCAAATAAATTCAAATAAATATCTAAATAATAGTAATTATTAGAGCATAAATTGAGCATAAGGGTATAGTAAAAAGATTATATTTTTGGCGCAAACATTTATCACTTTTTACTTTATTTTTAAAGAAAAAGGAGATAAGAATGAGGATCTACATTTGTACTACATATTTTATTGTAAGTCTTATATTTGACTGTCCCATGTAAAAAATATTCCTGTAAGTTTTGTGTAAGACCGTCTCACAAAAGACATATCATGAGATGGAAACTTTTACAATGAATTGTAATAATATTAGGGGCGATTAATTGTTTATCCAGGAGTGACGGTGATAAAACTTGCTTTTGAGCTACTAGTCCCTTTCAAATTAAAAAGTCACCCTAAAAAATACTACCAATCATCTTAAGACTTTTAAAATGTCACTCCTAGATGAATTCATCTAATAATAATTGTTACATGAAACAATCTTACCTAACAATCTGTAATAGCTCTTATACGAGATGGTGTCATCTAAGAATTTATATATCTTATATCATTAATAATTAATTAATTATTAATAAGAAAGGGTCATGTTATGACATTGACAACAAACATTACTGGTGGGGCATGTTTGAATGCAGTGGTGTGGCTAGGAATTTATGTTAAGGGGGCCAAACATAAACTTTCATATTATTATCCATATGAACGTCATCCTTCACTTGTTTCTTGAAAAAGAAGTCAATTGTTCATTTTGACATAGTTTTAGTTGGCCTACAATAAATTATTTAGGCCATTAAATTTATTAAATAATTTTAAATTACAAATTAAGAATTAAATCAAATTTCAATTCATCGATGAATTAAATAATATCAAATTATTAATCAAACGAATTACTAATTAAATCTAGTCAAGTAGGGCTAATCAAACATCCAAAAAAAAAAAATGAATCAGGCTAACTAGCTAGGCATATCACTAGTTGAATCAGCAAAAAAAAAAATTCATTGTCCTTGTAACTCTTATTTAC
Source organism: Carnegiea gigantea (assembly GCA_029747015.1). Classification (NCBI taxonomy): domain Eukaryota; kingdom Viridiplantae; phylum Streptophyta; class Magnoliopsida; order Caryophyllales; family Cactaceae; genus Carnegiea; species Carnegiea gigantea. The sequence goes on from JAKOGI010001462.1 coordinate 27,424, forward strand.
AAGACCAAAACTAGTTAAATCCATTATCCATCCCTGCACACCTACAAGAATCAAGCTTTGATTAAATAAAAAACTTCACATACCTTCTGTAATTCTTGCTTTGCTGCGTCAGATCCTTGCATCGAAATGTCCAATCAATCAAACAATATAAAAATTACTTGGCTCTTGCACCAATAGTCCTATAGTGATGTGTGAATCGTGTGATATCTATAACAACTTGGGGTAGAGAGACAAGAGAGAGAAAGAAGGTTTGAGGGTGTAAAAACTGTCAAAAGTAGTCAAATTGATTAAAAAATTAAAACTGATGAGAATTAACGCCTACCGCCTCAACTTCTGTACTAGGCAGCTAAAAACTTATTGGGCCTATAAATTTAATCTATATTTTTTTTGACTCTTGGGCTGTTTTAGTAATTAATTTTTTTCAAAATCGGGGGGGGGGGGGACAGGGCCCCCCCTGGCCCCCCTTAAATTCGCCCCTGTTTAAATGTGCTGTCATGTAATTGATTGTTTAAGCACTCCCCTAAAAAAAAAAAAAAACTGTTGCAAAAATAATCAATGTCGTATACTGATTTGACGGGTGTTCGAACACTTGTAAGATCAAAATGTAAATTCATACTTCAAAATTATGATAAGTAGGTTATGGAGAGGTCAAATATAATAATCTTATTCTGATATTACATGAATATAGATTTCATAGATTTTATATTTAAAATATCTAGACTATTTAAATCATCACTCTAAGAAAAAAAGAAAAAAGAAAAATAGAGGACAGGTTTTGCGAGGCATTTTATTATACTTACAACTGTAATAGAACTTTGCGGGATATAGTAGAAGTGATATGTGGACCTTGATGCTTCCACAAAGATTGTACTCCTAATGTATATTGTGCATTCGAATTCATCATGGCTACCTGACACCTTCCACCATAAATTAGAACTGGGTCTATGCCTTTATTAACAACATTAATAAGATGGGAGAACTCAAATCTATGGAGCGCAAAATAAATGCACTTGAAATACAAAGAAAAAGAGATGACCCCAAGCCAAGCTGTCAAATAGCATTCAGCAATCAGCACTCCTATTGGCGCCCCCCCCCCCCCCCCCAACCCCCAAAGGCACTCTTGTCTCGATTCCATTGCTTGTCCCTCTCTCACTCTCATGAACTCAGTCACTCGCTCATGAGCTACGTAGCTCGCACTCTTTCTTGTGGTCGACATGGCTTCGTACCCTTTCCATTCATTTTTTGAAGCGCGACCAGAGGCTTCCTACCATTGTCAGTTTGAGATAAGATAGGCCTCTTTGGTCATTGATCGGAGCTTTGAAAATAAAGAGGATGGGCAGTGATGAAGGTGAGATTATGAGGTGGTTCGACCAAGTGTCTCACAATGCAGGGGTTGTGCAGCAAGAGACACTTCGTCGAATTCTTGAGTTGAATTATGGAGTGGAGTACCTAGGAAACTGGTTGGGGGACATTGGGAATGTTCGAGAAATAGACGCGAATAAGTTGGAGAAGATGTACACTACAACGGTGCCCCTTGCAACCCATGCAGATGTCGAACCTTACATTCAGAGAATAGCTGATGGGGACACCTCTCCCATTCTCACGCAACAGCGTATTACTCATCTCTCCTTAAGGTAGTACAATTTATCCATCTCCTTTATGTCTTATTCTTCTGTTTTTGATGTCACAAGTTTTCTGTGTAAATTTAGTAGCAGGGGATTAAAGGATTGCTTATGTTTGGCCATCCGTTCTTACTGCAAAATTAGACCTTGTACAGCTGATTCTTACACCGTTTCCTAATTTGAATAATCTAATTTTGGACCTGACCATTACTTGAAATATATTTAGTCCAATGGTTTAAAAACTTACCGTATCAATATGGCTTAAATGACCTGATCACAAACTAATCTAACATGACCAATTTGCTAGGTCTAAAGTGGTTTCGTTTTTGTTGCTATTTTTTTTTTCACTTGGTTTATTAACCTTATTATTGGTGACTGTCTTGGCTAATTGTAGCTCTGGCACCACAGAAGGCAGACAAAAGTATGTACCTTTTACTCAGCATAGTGCTCAGACAACCCTACTGACAGGCAGATTGGCTTCCTACTGAGCTTGAAAGGAGTAGACACCTATGACTTTTTACTCTCAATTGTCATGTCTGTATAGATACATATTTTCTTTGAGTATTTTTCATAAATAAGAAAAGAGTACTTCCCCTCAAACTTTGGTGTTAATGTAAACTAAACTTCATGGTAACAATGGCACCCTTAGAAATCCTAAAATGAGATTCTCATAGGTTAGGACATTACTACAAATGCTTCATCTGGCAGTTTATCTGAAGTCTTAAATCTCTAATACATAACCATTTTTGGGGCTGAAACTCATGTGATGGAGACCAATATTTTTGCTATATTTTATGAGATTGATCATTCTTACGTCTGTTTTCAATCCAGTCGAAAGATTGATCAAAATTTTTGCTATATTTTGTGATTATGTTTCAGCGTTTATCCAACAGAACCAGGAGGCAGAGTCCCGGAGTTCATCTATAGCAGCAAGCAGATCAAAACAAAGGGAGGCCTAATAGCAGGGACAGCCACAACCCACTATTTCTCAAGCAAAGAATTCACGATGAAGCAAGACAAGACCAGATCCTTCACCTGCAGCCCACAAGAAGTGATCTCAAGTGGGGACTACAAGCAAACGACATACTGCCATCTTCTCCTTGGGCTTTACTTCTCGAGTAAAATCAAGTGTATCTCTTCCACATTTGTCTATAGCATTGTCCATGCTCTTGCAACATTTGAAGAATTATGGAAAGATCTATGCAATGACATTAGAGAAGGCAGCCTTAGCTTGAGAATCACTATACCTTCAGTTCGACGAGCTGTTCTAAAGAGCTTAACACCAAACCCGTGTTTGGCTGCAAGGATAAGAGACGCTTGTCTAGAACTCGAAAGGGTAAATTGGTCTGGCTTGATTCTTAAGCTGTGGCCTAATGCGAAGTATGTTTATTCCATTATGACGGGTTCAATGCAGCCGTATCTTAAGAAACTAAGGCGTTATGCTGGTGATCTACCACTGATTAGTGCAGATTATGGTTCAACTGAGAGTTGGATTGGGGTGAATGTGGCTCCTGCTTCCCCTCCGGAGAATGTTACCTTTGCAGTCGTGCCCACATTTTCTTATTTCGAGTTCATACCTCTTCATAGAAGTTGTAAAAATGGAAACCGAACAGAAGTTGTCGATGACTTCATAGAAGATGACCCTGTTCCTCTTTCCAACGTCAAAATTGGGCAACAATATGAGGTTGTCCTCACAACTTTTACTGGTAAGTGCTCTAAGCTACGTTCTCATAGACCACGCTATTTAATATGGACGAAAAAATGCCTAAGTGTGAGTCATGAATCGTGACATATAGACTTGCATTTGGATATATTGGCGTATGTGTTTTAAATCTACAAGCACCATATGACAGTGCTGTCTTTCATCAGAAAAAATAAGATATTTAGCTCATTTGATGTCAGTTGATATCGAAGTAAACGTAAGATATCTGCCATTTTCTTTTTCACAATTTAGGGTCCTGCAAAAGTATGACATAGACTGTTACACAAGTCCGATGCCATGGCTTTAACCTACAATCTCTCATCTAACTCTCTGAAATCTATAACGGATTTCATTTGGGCAGAGACTCCTTGGAAATCGAATCAGGTATTCGGGTGCAAAACACCAATCCACTGTATAGTTTAAGAAGCTACATTTGCCACATCCCCTTCTTATTCTCATTGCTACATCACTGAGATATATGGTAGAATCTTGTCCGTTGGATGGTTAGCCTACTGCGTATAAATGCAGAGTTTTACAAAGTCATTTTCCATTTTCCAGAACCATAGAAAAGTCAAAATATTGCTGCATTATTTAGACTTTAAATTGGACTTACTAGTCACATTCTTGTTTGTTCCGTCACTATCACCATCAGTGGCGGATTCAGAAATTATCCTTCGACGAACATTTATTTTATTGGAGCCTAATCATCACTGATTGCCTGCTGCATTGTACAATCAGATAACACAGCACAGTTTAAAGGGAATTTTCTTTAATCCAATTTATGGATAATGACTGAAAATTAAGTTACATTTTTACTCTATTATGGGCAGGGCTTTACCGTTACCGGTTGGGGGACGTGGTAGAGGAATCGGGTTTCCACAAAGGCACTCCAAAATTAGCCTTTGTGTGCAGAAGAAAGCTGATCCTAACAGTCAACATCGACAAGAACACAGAGAAGGACCTGCAGCTGGTGGCTGAGATGGGGTCCCAACTACTTAGCCAAGAGGCAGAGCTAGTCGACTTCACGAGCCATGCCAACGTGGCAAATCCGCCCGGGCACTACGTAATCTACTGGGAGATCAAGGGTGAAGTGGAAGAACAGGTCCTCAATGAGTGTTGCAAGAAGATGGACGAGTCATTTGTGGACCATGGCTATGTGGTCTCTAGGCGGACCCAGTCGATAGGACCCTTGGAGCTGTGCATTGTCGAGAGAGGGACGTTTAAGAGAATACTTGACTATTACATTGGAAATGGGGCCGCCTTGAGCCAGTTTAAGACACCTAGGTGCACTACTAACCAAAAACTGCTTAAAATTTTGAATCTTTATACTGTGAAAAAGTTCCTTAGTACAGTGTATGATTAAAATTTATTAGTATTTCTTAATTCATTCTCTATTGCGTATCCTTAATTTTGTTCCATTAAATGTTTTCACAAAATTCTTCTTCTATAAGACATTTTCACAAAATCTGGTTTTATAGGTCTCTTGGATTCAGCTTCTCTACAAGTAGAAATGCCGGTAGAGGTAAAACTGCTTACATTTGAATCTCCTCAGATCCTACAAAAGCGAAACTCACATTAGAAGGTAGTGTTGTTGTAATGAAAGGTGTAACTGTATTGGAAAGATTATAATTTCTGTGTATACCTCTAATCAAAGTTACATACATATATAACAAAAGGCAAATTGTAAAATAAGGTAGGAAATAACGTAAGAATAGGAAAGAAATAACTACAAATATTCACATTCCTAATACACCTCCGACTTTCTATCTTTAACACTCCTTCTCAAGTTGGTGAGTATATGTCTAACATTCCCAACTTGTTACATATAGTATTAATTGGGGCTTTGCGAAGGGGGGCTTGGTTAGAATGTCGGCGAGCAGAAGATCTGTCCGAACGTGAATGAGTTGAATACATGGGGGACAAGAGGATGTTCCCATGACAAGATCTCGAATTAGATGATAATCCACCTCAATGTGCTTGGTCCGCTCATGGAAGACCTGATTCTTGGCAATATGCATGGCGGCTTGATTTTCACAGTGTAGCCTCATCAAACCATCATAGCGAACACCTAGCTCGCTGAGTAAGCGCTTCGTCCAAACTAGTTCACAGGATGTGTTTGCCATTGCGCCGTATTCTGACTCCGCACTGGATCGAGATATAGCTGATTGCTTCTTACTCTTCCAGGATATAAGGTTACCAGCAAAGAAGACACAATATCCAGTAGTGGACCTTCGACTAGTAGGACAACCTGCCCAATCGGCATCAGTGAACACTGCGATCTTACTATGTCCCTAATCAGAATATATAAGTCCTTTACCTGGAGATCCCTTAAGGTATCTAAGGATCCGATTAGCTGCATCCTAGTGTGTAGTATGTGGGGCTGACATGAACTGGCTCACTACACTCACTGGATAAGCAATGTCTGGTCGCGTAACTGTTAGATAATTTAGCTTCTCGACCAGTCTCCGATATCTCTCAGGATCACGTAGGGGTTCTCCCTCATCAGGCATGAGCTTGGTCTCAGGGACCATCGGTGAGTCAACGGGTTTACATCCAAGCAACCCGCATTCTGAAAGCATATCAAGGATATACTTTCTTTGACAAATAAGGATCTCACCAGGAGATCGTGATACCTCAATGCCAAGAAAGTACTTGAGTTTACCAAGATCTGTAACCTGGAATTGCTTGCTCAAAAACTTCTTTAATGCCGAGATCCCCTCAACATCATCACCGGTGATAATCAGATCATCGACATATGCGACTAGGATGATGACCTTCTCCTTTAAGTGTCTATAAAAGATTGAGTGGTCGTTAGCACTCCTGGTCATGCCAAACTGACCAAGGGCTTGGGAGAGATGCCCAAACCAAGCCCGGGGAGATTGTTTCAGATCGTATAAAGACTTCCGCAAACGGCAGACTTTGGAAGCCTCCTCCTGAAGAACGAATCCAAGTGGCTGAGTCATATAAACCTCCACCTCAAGGATGCCATTGAGAAATGCATTCTTGACATCTAATTGGTACAGCGGCCAGTGGCGAACAGTAGCTAGAGCCATGTAGATACGAACAGATGCCATTTTAGCAATGGGAGAGAAGGTCTCATCATAATCAATGCCATAGGCCTGAGAGTATCCTTTTGCAACCAAGCGAGCTTTGAGTCGGTGTAGTGACCCATCAGGATGAACCTTGATTGTGAAGACCCACTTGCAACCGATTGCCTTTTTGCCAGGAGGAAGAGGACAAAGATCCCATGTGGCATTTTTTAATAGAGCTGACATTTCTTCCTGTATAGCGCGAAACCACCCTGGATTGTGTAGAGCCTCTGTCATATTCTAGGAACAGAGTAACTGTCAAGACTAGTAGTAAAGGCATGGTGATCTGTGGATAGGGCTGCGTAGGAACAGAAGTGATCGAGAGGATATTTGGTACTAGGGCATTGATGTGAGCCTTTACGAAGGGCAATAGGAAGGTCAAGATCAGAGGTTTGAGGTTGTGGGATTGAAGCAGGAAGCGGTGGACTAGGTGTGATAGGGTGAGGTGCTTGTGTAGGAGAGTTAGTGATTGGGTCAGGTTCAACAAGAGATGCACAAGTCTCATGATCCTGCATAGTCTGGACAGAGTTAGTATTAACAGGGGGATTCGTACCCCTTCGAGTATATACCTGAGCAATAGGAGGCACAAGAAGTGTCGGTGACATGCCACTCTCAAGGATTGAAGAAGAACTGATGCGAACATCAGGATATTTCAGAATAGTCATAATAGGTGGAGAATTACTAGACATAGATAATGGAACAAATTCAGAATTTAAGAAATACGGTACAGACTCCATAAAAATGATATCAGATGAAACAAAGTACCTTCTAAGGGTGGGGCTATAACATCGATAACCTTTTTGAATTCCAGAATAGCCTACAAAAATGTAGTGTAGGGACTTGGGATCAAGTTTCATACGACTTGGGCGATGATCATATACATAACAGACGCAACCAAAGATCTTGGGTGAAACAGGAAATAAAGGTGTGGATGAAAATAAAACATTATAGGGTATTGCACCATCAAGTATAGAGGATGGCATACGGTTTATCAGATAACAGGCAGTGAGGACCTCGTCGGCCCAAAAACGATGAGGGACATGTCCATATATCATCATAGTACGAGCCACCTCAAGAATGTGTCTATTCTTTCGTTCAGCCACTCCATTTTCTTGAGGTGCAGAAGCACATGATGATTCATGGATAATACCATTATCAGTTATATATTGCACAAATTCATTTGTAAAATATTCTTTGGCATTGTCACTACGAAGAGTTTTAACAGTAGTATCGAACTAAGTTTTCACAAAAGAACAAAAAGTTGAAAATTTTGCAAAGATTTCTTGTCTAGATTTAATAACAAAGATCCAAGTTGCACGAGAGAAATCATCCACAAAAGTAACAAAATATCGAAAACCTGATACAGATGTAATTGGACAAGGACCCTATACATCAGAATGCACTAAAGCAAACATACTGGTAGACCGACTAATGACTCTAGGGGGATGGGAAGCACGAACATGCTTGCCCTGGATACAGGACTCACAATTAATTCTAAAATAGACTGAAATTCAGGACGTATCTTCTTCAAGACCTGTAGAGATGGATGTCCCAACTAATAATGAACTTCCTTAGCACTACTAGTACTCAGGTATGCCACTCGCTAAGGTGAGCTCTCCATGCAATATAAACCTTTGTCCTTATGTGCAGTGCCAATCAACCTGTTCATCCCCAGTTCCTGAAAGGTGCATTTAGTTGGGGTGAAGGCAACAGAGCAATATAACTGTTCTGTTATTTTGCTTACAGACATAAGGTTTTCAGGAAAAGATGGAACATATAAGACAGATGATAAGGGCATGTTTTTTGAAATCTGGGTGGATCCAATTCCTTCTATATTGCAGGTAGAGCCATTGGCTATTTGGACAAGTGGTTGTGAGGTAGTGGCAAGTCCTGACAGTATACTTTTGTTACTAGTCATGTGATCAGTAGCGCCTGAATCAACAATCCATGATGATTTTGATAATATAAAACAGTTGGAAGTCATACCTGGGTGGGCTAAAGTAGCCCTCGGAGTCTGTGGCTGAGAGGTCATGTCGGCATGAGAGAAGCCTAGCTACTCAAGTCGCTGAACAAGTGCAGCAACTTCATCTGAGTTAGTGCGTTCGCTGGGTAATTGATTGACAGTGGCCACCTGAGCACGAGGAGGCTGTGGTGAATCTTTTGGGCGCTTTAGGCAGTCCCACTTCATGTGACCCTACTCCTTACAGTAGCGACATTGCACATTCTTATTGCTACTAGAATTAGAAGTGCCCTCAGATCCTTTTCCTCTTTTCACAGATGACTGACCTGTGCTCTTACCTTTGTAAGAGTTTGCCACTAATGCTGAGGTTTCAGTAATAGGTGATGAATCAATCCCATCAGATGGAAACATCTCCCGCAGAAGATGATAGGTAGCAGACAATGATGGTATAATCGTCTGACCAAGAAGGATCGGACGGGCTGAGGAGTATCTGGATGACATACCTCCAATAAATGTGAGTGTATTCAATTGCTCCCATACTGAGGTTGAATCCGCACCGAAGGAAAATAACTCCCTCATCTCATCAGATAACTTCTTGAATTTGGTGAAGTACTCAGTAAGAGTTGCATCACCCTGTTCACACCTTGCATATGCCTGAGAAACTACGTATGTGTGTGCCATACTGGTTTTTTTAGAATATGTGGATTGGAGATGATCCCACATTTTCTTAGTGGTCTTAAATGTGTGTACAGTGGATAAAATATCGGGCTCCATCGCATTCCATAGAATCATACGAATAGAGCTATCCTCAGCTTTTCAGTCTTCGGTAGCTTGTGATTCTTCTGTCAGATATTTTCCCTTTCGGAGCGAATCTAACCCAGTCTCAACAAATGTGGACCATTGTTCCCAGTTAGAGCTAGAGAGATTAATAGGAATTTTCAGTTGCTGGGTGGATATCAATTGTGGAGCCATAGGTGCAATTTGAGTGGCAGGTTCTCTATCCTTCTCCATTAAAGAAAATAATGTTCAGAAAGAAAAAGAGAGGGGTCAGTATCGAGAGGGAGAGACTCCTCCTGACGATGGGAGGTACGGAGCAGAGTGGAGTGCAGAACGGAGCAGAGCAGGACGCAGGAACAGCAAATCAGACTGGCCGACCGGTGGATCTGACGGAACGCTAGCCGCTTAGGATACAAAAGCCTAATACGGCTCTGATACCATGTAACTGTATTGGAAAGATTAGAATTTCTGTGTATACCTCTAATCAAAGTTACATACATATATAACAAAAGGCAAATGGTAAAATAAGGAAGGAAATAGCGCAAGAGTAGGAAAGAAATAACTACAAATATTCACATTCCTAATACACATCCGACTTTCTATCTTTAACAAAAGGAATAGCTCATAGAAAGTTATAAAGAACGTCTTATTTCAAGTGAAAATGGTTAGTGGTGTGGCCGAATATGATTGTTCTCTTTTGTAAATAAAACACATAGCAAAATCATCACAAAGCTAAGTTCAAGTATTAAACCACGTACAATACTGCACAGATGTGGATTTTCTTTTTTTATTTTCATTTTCTCCAAATGTTTGTTAGCGGAAATCCTTTTCATTATGGGCATATTAATACTTGTTCTACTACAATAACATCAAACACCCCCCCTTTCTTTTCCGATGGAGCAATCGCATTTGGCCTGGTATTTTTTTCCTTCCCCGGATACAAGTACGGGCTTAATTGTATTCCTGGAAATTTGCTCGGAGATGAGGTCATCAACAGGCCTGTGGCCCCAAACATCACTGCTTACCAATTATCAAAACAACAAAAAAAGGGGGGGTGGCCTGTGCGTTAGTCCGAGCTATGATCTAGCTCGAGCAAAACCAAACGTACTTGGTTTAGGTCCTATAGTCGTGACTTTCCGCTGACACTATATGGTTTAACTCGATCCTGAAGTCCCAATGGTCCAAAATTACTAGGTCAGGGAATTTCAATATATAACTTTTTGATTATAGTCATAACTAAGCTTTGCATATGAATAACATGAATGGTAAGTTAACAAGAATATCAAGCAATTGATACAACCATACTCGACCCAATGGCATGCCCTATATCAATGGGTTGCCCCTAATCGACCAAACTCAACCTTAACTCAACCTGATGTCCATCCTATATTTTTTGGCCAACTAGTTGGACAAATTTAAGCGAGCAATTAGTTCTGTCTGGTGCGAAGCAAGGGTCCTCGAACCATTCGAGGCCAATGCTAAACCCAACTCTCTTAGCTCACCTATTGCATATTAACAAAAGTTTGGTCAACTGTGGATGATACCCATAAGGGTTGGTCTCGTCAACAATCCAATTTGAAAACTACGAAGTTGTTTTAAGTCATAGTTCACCTGTTACTAGTAAATTACGCCAATAAAGATTATTAGAATAGGTTCTCTAGTTTATTTCAAGGACCTTTGGTCAACTTTTAGGTGGATTCTAATTAGCAAATAAAGTCCAAATAAACCACATTAGATATGTTGGGAAAGCTCCATGAGGCTAGTTTCCATCATTGGGAATAGTTTTTAGTAACTCCAAGCATTGAAAGAGAAATTCAGCAAAGAAGCAAACCTGTTAGAATGCAGACTTGTTCAGGCCTCGAAAGGAGACTGGAAACTAGGTTTAGGAACCTTCAACATGCCCAAAAACCGTAGGATGTGTCAAAGGGAGGTCTACGGAAGCTTCCTTTTTACAGCTCCAGCACATAAGGACAAGGACGATTTGTTGGAGCATTTTTATTGCTTTATACAAGTGAGAAATTCTGGTCTCAGTTCTATTATCTAAGTAATTCTTGCTATTTATTTTGTTGATCGTAGGAGAGATTTTTTACCTATCCTCCTATTAAATAATATAGGTAATTTTCCTATTAGCTAATTTTGTGATTGGAAATAAGTTAGGAGTCTCTTGTAAGCCTTTAAATAGGCATATATTTCTCTCTAGTAGGCAGACTATCAGATTTTGATGAACGATTAATAAAATTAAATCTTTGACCTTTCTCTCTCAAATATCTTTATCTTTATCCTTTATTTTGTATGGCTATTAAAGTCAATAAATTAGATTAATTCTTTGTGTTTTTCTTTATTGAATTAATTGTTTGATTTTTAGTCTAAGTGGTGATAAATCATTTATTTAAGACATATCTTTTATTTACTTATTGCTTAGTCTTTCTCTTTCAAATCAAAATACAAAACTGTTAAAAATCCCTTCACAGTTCGTTTTCGAGTTTTAACCTTCAAAATCCAAGTTCCTGCAACTTTGAACACATCAAAGTTTGCCGTAATTCTTCCTTAATTGGTAGGAATTCTCAAAACTAAAAACAACAATAAAAAGAAGAAAGAGAGAAATGAAGAAAAGGAAAAGAAAGGGAAGCAGAGGAAGGCAACGAAGAACGGATAAGGGAGAAAATGTTTCAAATTTATTAAAGGAAATGTAATGTTGATAACATGCCTTTAGGAGTGAATTATCCTTCATAGGGCTTCCCTAAAATCCTATATATAGATGTAGTACTTGCATTCACAAACACAACAAGAAAAACAAAAATAATAAATACAACTAAGTGAGAAAACACTTGAGATGAAGCCAACGAGAATTGGTGAGGGTGTTCCATCAAAATTAGGTGAGAGTTATCTTTTGTATATCATCCAAGTTGGTGATACATTGAGAGTATATCCTCTAAATTGGGTAGAGGGGTTGTATTTGTAATCCTACTATAAAATAGTTGAAGCATTTTTTGGACTGACGATCCTGTGGTTTAATTTTTACATTCGTTTTGGGGGGTTCTCTGCATAACACTTTATGTGCCCCATCTATAATACATATTTGTTTATTTTTATTTCCTATCTTAATTGCACAAAGAAGGAAAAGAATTGCTTCCGCATTATAAATCTACCTTTTTCCAACAGGGGTATCAGAGCACAAGTTGAGCAACTATATTCTTGTGTAATCAAGATGGAGGATGTTGTCACTTATGATGGTGATATAAGCAAAGTTACAGCAGATAGTTACCCCTATTGAAAGACCATGATGGAGGACCATCTAATATATAAAGACCTTGCTAAGCCTATTTTGAATAATAATATGCCAGAAGGTAAAAATGAAAACTAGTGGAAGCGGTTAAATCACAAAGAAGTGGCGATAATTCAAAAGTACATAGATAGAAGTTTGTTTGAGCATGTGTCAAATTTTGACAATACATACAAACTTTGGAAAAAACTTGAGTCATTGATCCAAAAGAAGACCCACGTAACAAAGCGCAACTTGTAAGACGATTGGTGAAGTTCCAGTATAGTGACGGGCAAAATATGATTGAGCACTTGAACAATTTCAAGGGGCTCATAAATCAATTAGCGAAGATCGAGATGAAACTTGATGACGAGTTATAGCCACTACTGCTTCTCAGTTCATTGCCCGATGGTTAGGACACATTGGTAGTTACATTGAGTAACTCTACCCCAATGGGAAAGCTTACTATGGGCACTGTGACAGACAGTCTCTTAAATGAAGAACCAAGGAGGATAGAAAGAGGCATCACAGTGCAATTTGAAGCTAATTTTGTTGACAATCGTGATGGAAGTTAGAGTCATAGGAGAAATAAAGGACATGATGAGTCTAGGGGGAGATCTAAATCTCGTCCTAAACTAGTTAGTTATTCTTATGGCAAGTCAGTTCGTAAGAAATCTAATTATCGATATTATAAGAGAGATTAGAAAGCTGGAAAAGTTGAGTCAGATCAAATTTGAGCACAAGAAAGAAGATAAAAGTGTTACTGCTGTAGCAACAAAATATGACAATGACATGTTCCTCACTAGAGAAGAAAATTATCTCAGTCTATCATATGACGATTGTTCATGGATTGTTAACTTAGGTGCTGCCTTCCATGTCACTCCACTTGAACATTTTTTTGGATCTTAAGGTGGTGACTTTGGGAAGGTAAAGATGGGAAATCAAGTTTGGAGCAAAATCATTGGTATTGGTGACATCACCTTAATAACTAACACATCACCTCAAAAGATGTGAGGCATGTTCCAGACATGCGCCATAATCTTATATCAACAGGAAAACTTGATGATTCCGGTTTGATCAATCACATTGGTGGTGGAATATGGAAGCTCGCTGAAGGGAGTCTAATCATTTCTAGGCGAAAGAAAGAAGGTTCCTCATACTTTATGCAAGGAAAATTATGCAAAGAGGAGGTTAGTGTGGCCTATGGCAACCCAAATTTAGAGTTATGGCACAAAAGACTCGGCCACATGAGTGAAAAAGGATTGCAGATCCTTGCTATAAAAGACCTCCTTCCTAACATAAAAGGCAAATTCCTTGAGCCTTGTATAGATGGTTTGGCTGGAAAACAACATAGGGTGGCATTTTGTAAAAATGTCTGACCTACCAGAAGAACAAACATTCTTGATTTGGTTCATAGTGATGTATGCTCTATGACTGAGAAGTCACTTAGCGTAAACATTATACTTTGTTACTTTTATTGATGACCACTCAGGAATGGTTTGGGTCTCTTTGTTGAAAACAAAAGACCAAGTACTTAAAGCATTCAAGGAGTTTCACGCTAAGGTGGAATGTGAAACTCGGAAAAAAATTGAAGAGTGTTTGAACAGATAACGGTGGAGAATATTGTGACCCTTTTGAATCATATTGCAAGGTACATGGGATCAAGCTGGAGAAAAACGCCACCGAGGACACTTTAACTAAATGGCTTAACTGAGAGAATGAATCATACTATTTAAGAAAGAGTCCATTGTATGCTTTCTCACACTGAACTCCCTAAATCCTTTAAAGGGGAGGCCGTGAAGACTGTCATTGATAAAATCAACATTTCAACATCTTCCATTGTATGGTGCTACCCCAGAGAAAGTTTCGTCCGGAAAGAAGGTGTCATACAACCACCTGAAAGTGTTTGGCTACCGAGCATTCATCCATATTCCTAGAGACGAGCGAGCCAAACCAATTTGAAAACAAAGGAGTGTATTTCTCTCGGATGACCAAAAGATGAGTTTGGCTACCAACTTTGGGATCCTGTAAATAGAAGAATTGCAAGAAGTGAAGATGTTATATTCTTTGAGGACCAAAACATGGAAGATTTAAAAAAAAAAAGCCTAAACACAGAGTTGTTAGAGATTCTGATACCGATCGATCCCCTATGGTTCATGGTAATGTAGGGGAGGACACAACTGAATATAACAATGAGACTAGCTCAAATGATGATCCCACCTCTTCCTCCAATGGTGATCAAGAGGAAGGTCATTATGAGTCGACCAGATCTGATGTTGAATTCGCCGAAAAAAGATCTCAAGAAGAGCCTCAGTTGAAGCGATTTACCAGAGAAAGAAGACCATCCACCAGATATAACTTATACGAATATGTAACTCTCACAGATGAGGGAGAGCCTCAGCGTTACGAAGAAGCAATGCTTGATAGCCACAAGGTAGAATGGGTAAAAGCCATGTAAGGAAAAATTAAATTCTTACATGAGAATCATACATATGATCTAGTGGAATTGCCCACAGGAAGAATGGTATTGAGAAACAAATGGGTGTATAGACTCAAGAATGAGGAGAATAACCCAAGACCAAGGTATAAAGCTCATCTAGTGATGAAAGGGTTCAATAAGAAGAAAGGGATAGATTTTGAAGAAATATTTTCTCCTGTTATGCAAATATCTTCAATCTGAGTTGTCATTGGTCTAGCCGCTAGTCTAGACTTGAAAATAGAACAATTCGACATCAAGATAGTATTTTTATATGGTGACCTATAGGAGGAAATATATATGGAGCAATTTGAAGAGTTTGAAGCCGTAGGAAAAGCAAATTTGATGTGCCGACTTCAGAAGAGCCTTCATGGTCTTAAACAAGTGCCTAAGCAGTGGTATAAAAAATTCGATTCTTTTATGGCTAAGCATGATTTCAAGAAGACACTCACTGATCATTGTGTCTTTGTAAAGAAACAGGCTGGTGGTGATTTTATCATATTGTTGCTATGTGTTGATGATATGTTAATTGTTGAATATAATCCAAAGAAAATTCCTGCTTTAAAGAAGGAGCTAAGTAAATCATTTTCCATGAAGAATTTGGGATCTATAAGGAAGATCCTTGGATTAAAAATCACTCGAAATAGATCAAAGAAGTTATTATGATTATCCCAAGAGAGTTATGTTGAGAAATTATTGGAAAGATTCAACATCCATTGGCCAAAGCCATTAGAACGCCACTTGCTGGACATTTCAAGATAAGTGTGAAGCAAAGTCCGACAAGGGAGAAAGAAAAAATAGAAACGAAGAATGTTCCTTATTCATCTGTCGTTGGGAGTCTAATGTACACTATGATATGTACTAGGTCCGTTATTGCTTATGCCGTAGGTGTCGTAAGTGATTTCTTAACTAATCTAGGAAAAGAATTGTAATGCCCCAATAATACATGAATCATTGCTTGCATTCACCTACTTGTATTTATCTGCTTAAGTTTAACAATGAGAAATAATAACCCAATGAATGGGGCGTTACCGTCGTCCATAAAGGACAAGGCTTCCTTATACATAAAAACTTGCCATAAACCAAAGTTTACCCTATAAGGGGTATTCACCATCATAAACACTCAAACCATTCAGTTATACACAGAAATGGTTTTAACTTCCCAAAGGGTTACACTAATATACATAATTCGGTTCAAATATACAGTTGTAACACCAAAATACATAATTTAGTTTAGATATACAGTTGTACACCAAAACACACCACAATATGGTATGAAAGCATCTTAGCTCTCCTATACCGCCAATCACATGGACGATCTTGTCTTATTTATCACCTTCAGCCTCCCTGCCCGCCTGAGAGTGGTTCACTGAACACTTTTCTAAAACAAAACATAAAAACATTTCGAATTGTGAGCCAAAGCTCAGTTCATGCATCCCTGTACTGATAAAGATTCACTGAAAAATTATTTGGGTCCGCTTTGCAATTCATTTTGATTTTAAAATAGGGAATGAGATGCATATAAAGCTAAATTGCTAATTATTATCTGTTAGTGCCCACCTTAGAAACTGTTACAATCTGTGCATAGGTGTACACCTGCCAAGCCAACCCGAGGACCTGGCCTGAAGCCGCGCGGATAACTGAAAGGTAATACCCTGTAACTGATAACTGATGGGGTCACTAATTATGTGATAAAGCACTGATTCAATTGATTCATTGATGTACTTACCAAAACATTACAATTTCGATAAATACATGCTGATTTCTAAATATACAGTCAATGAACGTACCTGAAAGTTTTAAAAGCTAGTTTGCAGAGTAATAAGATGCACTAAAATGAAGAGAATCAAAGCTTAGGCCTTGATTTTGTTCAAAAGATCATTATAGGAACATGAGGTCAGAAATGAACTTGTTCTTATAATGAATACCTTTAAATAAAACTGGCACAAATGATACCTTTAAATAAACTGGCTTATAAAAATCTGTATAGACCAGTTTATAGATTAATTAAAATGCTGAAGCTAAATAAATTATAGAAATGATGATTTAAGGCACGGTAGTAAGTTCAGAGGGTAAGGATTTATAACGAGGGTACGGAAAGAATAAATCATAACTTATACTTCCGACCTCAAAATGAGACCTAAAACCCCAATATGTAAAGCTTAGGAAGTCCTCTAAAACTTTCTTTAAGGACACATAACATGATTCCCATGACAAGGTTCAGAAAATGGGGCTAGAACACCAACCTGTCAGTTTTGAGTCCATCCTGCACAGGTTCAGTAAAATGATCATAACTTTCTCCACAGATCTCGGATTAATGCGATTAAAGAGTCATTTTAAAGCTAACACACTGACCTATCGACCCACCAAAAATCATAACTTTTGTCTGGGCCGTTCATTACCAGCTTCATCTCAAAGTTTGTCCTGTTTTTCTGGAAATTCCAGACTCACTGCTTGGATTTGTTTCCTCACTTTTCACACCAATCCTCAACTTAAATTCTTTCTTACGAGCATGTAAACACACTTCGGTATATCCCAACATCATACAAAAACACCACACACAATTCCACTTCATATTCATATCCAATTAAAGCTCCTTTTCTAGTTACATATACACATACCTCAAGTTTAATATTAGTTTGGTCCAAACGATGCATTTTGGATAAAACCCTAACTTTATGTCAACTTGAACTCACTCCCATCTTTTCAAAACACCATAAGCACCATAACAAACTTCAATATATTAAGAGAAAAGCAAAAACATGGATAAAACAATCAATAAACAACACTTGAACATGAAGCTTGCATGACTAAGATGAAACCCTAACCCTAGCCTCATCCAATTTTAACTCCATCATGATCCATCACTAAGATGATTCTTAATTCCATAAAAACAGCATAATCCATCACTAAAACAACCAAAATAAAAAGCAAAAACCAACATGATCAAGAATCAACAATAAAATCAGCATAGGAGGTGAAAAGAATTACTCACTTTGTGCTTAGAAAGAGGTATGAATGATTCTTGGTGCTTGAAGGAGTGAGAGGGACGGTTGGGGTGGTGAGTGGTGGTTGTTTGGCAGCTATTAGTGGCTGTTTGGTGGCTGAAATGGTGATGGTGCTGCTAAGGTTGCTGCTGCCGTGACTTAGAGAGAAGGAGGAGAGAAATAGGAGAGAGAAAATATCTTGCAATTGCTTGGTGTAAAACAAAAGCCTTGCTAAATATATACTTGGCTGAAATTTAAGATCAAAAAGCCACTTTTGCTAAGCTTAATTAAGTCCTAATTAAGGGTGGTTAGCTAAACAAATGAGGGTCAAGTCTTGATGGGTCGAAATCGGCCTTAAACGGGCTTGGGTTTGGAAAAGAGCTGAAACCGAGTGCGTTTGCAAATTTTTTTTTTTAGAACTCGAGATTAAATGGTTGTGGTGCCATGAAAAAGAATTAAATCGCTAAATTCATAAATATCAAGGCCTAAATCGATCTCCAAAATTTGATTAGAACAAAACCCCGAATTGCAAAGTAAGGGCCTTTTAGAAATATCCAATTGGAATAATAAAAAGCAATGATGTAAATGAAATGAAATTAATCACATGGATTAATGAAACGAAATTAATAAACATATTTTAGGGTCGGACTATTACAAGAATATTGGGCAGTAGTGCAATGGATATTACGAAATCTCAGGGGTACAACCAAGAAATATGCGTTATTCAAGAAAAACATGTGTTAATGGGTTACACAGATGCTGACCTAGCCGGTGATATTCATTTTCGAAAATCAACTTTTGGGTATTTGACTACTTTTGCAAGGGGAGCGGTATCTTGGCAATCTAAGCTCCAAAAATGCATTGTCATGTCAACCACTGAGGCTGAATATATTACAGCTACTGAAGCATGTAAGGAAATTATATGGATGAGAAATTTCCTACTCGAATTGGACTATGAGCAAGACAAATATGTGTTGCGATGTGATCGTCAAATTGCTATACATTTAGCCAAGAACTCTACTTTCCAGTCCCATTCGAAACATATTGATGTTCGCTATCACTAGATACGATAAGTGTTAGAAGATAAGCTCCTATAGCTTGAGAAAGTCCATGCTGATGAAAATTGATCGGACATGATGACCAAGGTGCTACCGACCAAGAAATTTGATAAATGTTGCAATGGTGCTGGTGTGATGTCCCCCAATAAAGTTAGGAAGGGGGAGATTTGTTGGGATTCCTTCCTTAATTGAGAGGAATTCTCAAAACTAAAAACAGCAATAAAAAGAAGAGAGGGGGAGAGAGAGAGAGAGAGAAAGAGGGAGGGGGGGAGAGAGAGAGAGAGAGAGAGAGAGAGAAACGGAAGGAGAGAAAGGTAATGAAGAATGGATGAGGGAGAAAATGTTTCAAATTTATTAAAGGAAGTGTAACGTTGATAACATGCCCTTAGGAGTGAATTATCCTTCATAGAGCTTCTCTAAACTCCTATATAGATGTAGTACTTGCATTCACAAACACAACAAGAAAAATAAAAACAACAAATACAATCAAGTAAGAAAACAATTGAGAGGAGGCCACCGAGAAATGGTAAGGGTGTTCCACCAAAATTAGGAGAGAGTAATCTTTGGTATACCATCCAAGTGGGTGAGACATTGAGAGTGTATCTGCTAAATTGTCTAGAGGAGTTGCATTCGTAATCCTATTATAAATAGTGGAAGTATTTTTTGGACTGACGGTCCCGTGATTTTTACCTTTACCTTGGAGGGTTTTGCACGTAAAATTCGGTGTGTCCCCATCTGCAATATTTATTTATTTATTTATTTTTGTTATTCATCTTAATTGCATAGAAAGAAAAAAGAATCACTACGCATTATCAATATGCGTTTTCCCAACAAAGTTGATTTTTAAAGCTTAATATGTGCTCAATTCCAATCAAGGTCTTTGCTGGCAAACTTCACACTTCATGCACCTGAGCCTTTACCTTAACGGTTTAGAAGCGTACTCTGGATTAGTTGGTATTACAGCCTTTTAAGCTACATCATATTGATGTAAGAGGCTCTGGATTTCAGCTTGCAAACCCTGAACTTGGTCACTCAAGGGCACTGACCTTGATCATGGCTATTAGTGGGGAGCTACTTGTCATCATGTAACCTACGAAGGTGAAGGTGCTCTTGCATTCAAGTTAAATGGGAACTGGAGAAGAGGACATAAGAAACTGGTGGTTCATTGGTATAGTTATCAGGAGCAATTAGATGTTGATCTCAATGGTTAAATCATAGACGCAATTAGGCAGAGGAGGTGAACGAATTTATTATTGAGCAAGAGTTTGAATGTTTGAGGTGTTGATTTGAGAACAAGTCCAAGGTAGAGGCGAGTTGAGGAAAGAGAATGGTTGTAGTCTATAATTGTAGAGGCTTTGAATCCATCCGAAGGAAATTTCGATCGTATGAGAAGAGTTATACGAGCAGTGTATAGTCTCCGATCTCGCTTGGCACTTTACGAGAGGTAATTAATCAAAAGTCTCTAGGGATATTTATCAAACACGTGGTGGGCATCCCGGATTTTTAAGATGGGACAACAAATCAAGGGATTAAAAAGAGAGGAAATTAAATTGAGAGTGAAGGGACATTGAGACCTTGGATTAAGCTTTTGCGATAGCATCAACCAGCAACATATGGCCAGCACCTCAAAGAAGGACGAGTTGGCTTCTTGAGAGAGGTAGTTGGAGTGAGGTTTGAGCTGCTATTGATGGTGATTAGTGAATGTAGCAGGCATGGGCAAGTTATGATATGCAAGTGCTTAAGCATATCACCACTTGAAAGGAATCTTGGTGGAGGATTTTACTCGGCTGGAAATTGAGATGATTCAGTAGCAAAATGTGCAAGTGGAGTTTTTCGTGGGCTATAGTTTATGAGAGCTATTGGTCAAGAGGGAAGGGGTGAATTTGTTTTGTATGATTGTTTATTTGGATCATTTGGCTAGTACTGGAATAGCTCTTTTGTACTATTTTGTTACTCTTTTGCCATTATTAGCTTAATAATAATCTTAAAAAAAACCTACGAAGGTGAACAATGTTAGTAGGAAGAGGCCCCTAGTTGATCATGAGTCAAAGTCGTTTCTTTTAACTTTGATAAATAGGCCATTTTTAGAATCTACTTTATTTATCTTAATACGTATGTATGTTATTATCGCACCTCTGACTACTTGAGCCATAGTCTCTTAGCAACGGTGGTTCCCCCTCCACCCTAGATTGTTTGAATGTAAACTACTACTGACCAGATTAGTAGTATGTCGTCGTTTACTGCTCAAGGTATGCAAAATTCTTACCCCGCTTCTATTGTTCATGTTAACTTATGCTATTTTATGTATTTGGGTCTTAACTTATGCTATTTTATGTATTTGGGTCTTATGGCTGCTTAATTATTTTGTCAACTGATTTTCAGCATCTAAATGTCTTCTTAAGACATTTTATGTGGGTCTATTGGAAACAATCTCTCTACATGCGGTCATGGGCATAGGGGCAAGGTTGCGTACATCTGAATCTGCCAGACCCCGCAAAAGCAGTACCCACACTAGAGGGGGGAGTAGTTGTTGTTGTAATATGCATGTATGATTTGCAAAAAGGTAGGTGAATATACAACAATGGCAAAACCATTAGGTGTAATCGTCCAAAGAGGAGTTCGATCTAATTTCGAGTTTAGTTTCACAAGCATTTGAGTTGAACCTCAATAATCAAACTTTGGTTAAGTGGAAAGCATGCAAGAAAAGGAGTTAAACTAGATCGACCAAAGAGTCTGACTTTAATTGATTCCAAGTGCGTGTCAAATCTAGTTTTGACCAAAATCTGAACAGCTGAAAAATAACTTTGGATTATGTTTTTTAGATTAGATTGTGTGGACTAAAATAAAATGGCTCTCTAAACTGCCTGTAATCTTACAATGGAAACCAGCCTCTTTGTAATTTTGCAATTAAGAGATAAAATTTCTATATCAGGCTGCCTAAACTCCGCCTGTTAGCGGAATTTTTGAAGTATTAGATTTGGATTTGGATTTGAAACCTACATAGATTGTTTATTTCTGTAGGAAAAGAATAAACCGCCTATTTCATGATTCCAAAAGAGAAAAGAGAACCAACGCCATATAATTGCAAGTAACGCAGCTCAATGCTGGCTGAAAGCAAAGTATTCTAATCCCAAGTGAATAGTTAAATTGACAAGCAAGTCTCTGCTCATACGTGGGTGTGAAAATTTCAGCACACGCGGTGAAAGAAAAAAGTTTTGAACACTGGTAAAATGATGTTTTCTCCTTTTGAAGATATGGTGGCCACATGGATACTTTGAACGTCCGTAACATCAAAAAGGTTCTTTATTAACACGGCTCACGGCTTAATTAGTTGAATGAAAATGGCCTGTGGAAAATTACTAGAACCGGCTCTTTCAATGAACGCGGTTGCTCTCGCCGCTTCAAGGTTTGCCTGTGTCTTCCTTTGTGAACTGTTGTAGTAGTAGAATTAGTTTTCTGAACCTTGAGTTATTTAATTTAATTTTTAAGTATCCTCATTTATAAGTTCCTTATAATTAAGTGCTAAAATTACAAAAACGTCTTACTATTGTCATTTTTGGTTGTTTCCTTTTTCAAAAAAACCCCTACCACCCTCTTTTAAATACCCACAACACCACTAATAGACTATTCAATAGCGGAAAGAGAGTTTTTGAAGTTTTTTCTTTATAAGAAAAAATTAAAATGAAAATAGTAAGGATCTTATAGTAAATTCAGAACTAAATTGTAACAGATTCATAAGTGAGATTACTTAAAAGTTAATTCAAATAGCTCGAGACCTAAAAAATTAATGCCACTAATCTCGGATGTTAAATGTTAACAGTTCCTTCCTTTGTAAATAATCCACATTAGAAGCCCACAAACAATCGCAACTTCAAGTATCACACTGCAGGCAATGCAAAGATGTTTATTTTTTCTTTTTTCGGTGCTCTCTTTTCTTTTCATGTGGCACTCCATTAATCCATTTCAATGATGTCATTATGTACTGTCGTTTTTAGTATGTGTGCCGTCACAATGTTACGAGAAGTGCTTGTAATAACATCCAAATAGCGATCATATAGAGGCTAGTTAGAGTCATAATTTAGCAAGCAACTATAAGGGAGTAGAACACGTTTGGATTTACAGGTTTGGTCCTACGTATATTAGACAATGCTCAAGATGGTAAGATTACGGCAAATATAGCTTTTTCTTGAAGGCACTGGATTAGTTTGTATTTGTGTTTATTAGATTATATGCAAAGTTACATGACGTGATTATATAAGTTTCTTTTTCGGGCGGAATTCCATCCCACTGGATCTTTATGATAGGGTGGTCCAATGAGAATTTATTGGAAGGGGTTAGCTCATAAGAATGCAAACTCCTAAATTTCAAATAAAGAATTGAACGTCCTAAAATTAGAACCCTAATTTCCATTATTGGAAGTAACGTGTATTCCACTTGAATTAATACTCTTTTGTAATGTGGTTATGTAAGCCAGCACTATTTAGTAGTTAGTAGGCTTATACTTTCTTGGATAACTAGGCTTTAATCATTGATTTAAAAATATATACACATACAAAGTTGAGAAAAGCAATTGATTTAGCTAATTTATATCCGGGAAGTTTCAATGATAAACAAAGCTCCGATCCCTAAAGGCATTTAGCCTTGTATTATATAGCCTCCCAAGTTTCATTCCCAAGTTTGATCTCTTGTTTGGGTGATTTGTACAGAGTCAATAGGTTTTTTATGGACTTCCTACCTTGCAGGCATTGGGTCTAAGTCCAATTCATCCTCTTCTCTTGCTGTCCATTAACAACCCCCTTAATCATCTTGTTTAGGAGATCTAATAAGTTAAGTAGCTTAACCCCAACCCGTTCCCCCCCCCCCCAAAAAAAGACCTTGCATAAGATTGGGTCATCCAAAAGAGTAGGGAACTACGTACATAGAATTTTCAATAAATATGCTTCGTTTAAGTTATGTACAATCCAGCTCAATTATTACATCGTGTAGACCCTACACCTTCCGCCGGCAGACTCAGAGATGTGATGAAGTTGAGCCAAGTTTGAGCTTCTAAATTGAAAGCCCAATATGTAAAGTTTTGATACAAATGAGTTTAACCAAGTTTTGACCAAATCGAGCCTCCCCCCAAACAAAAAAGTACTCTCACACAGATACCTTCCCCCCCCCCCTTTTTTCCACAGAACCGTGTGATACCCATTGACAAAAACAATTAAAAACTCTTACAATGGGTAATACGAGGACCTCATATCAAATGAGATGAATGTAAAAACATGTCAATAGTTGTTCTAATATTTGGTAGTGGATATCCAGATTGACAAAGAACTAAAGTCTTGTAATGTGGTATGACATATAACCAAGAAGGGAAACAAAAAAGAGGAAAAAAAATGGGAAGGGAAGGGTCAGGAAGCTTCACTAGGTGAGGGATCACTGTGTACTAGCGCTAAATCGAAATAAAGTCCAGCTCAAATCAGATTAAGTTTTCTCTAAGTTAGCAAAGCGATGCTACACCTAAGTACGAAATCCTAGACTGCCCAAAAAATTTATATTCCAAAATACATCTCAAAATCAACCTGAAAAAGAACAACCTAATCCTATGTAAGTAAGCCAAAGAATCCAATAGCCATCTACTTTTTTGAGTTCACTTATTTGTTGAGTCCAATTATTTAAAGGTGGTAGCTAGCTATTCAGGCGATGCACAGACTATTTGGACATGATATGGACTAGGAAGATGATTGGCAATGCAAGTTACAAAGAGCATAACCCCAAAAAAAAAATAAAATAAAAATATTTGTTTCTTGACTTTGAATGCATTGATACACCAGCTGTGGCAGAAAAGAAACTGAACGTACATATATGTTTGATGCAATTCTGCTAATGAGGAGGAGTCGATCGTACTGATAATAATACATGAGTTTAAAACAAAATTAGGGGGAATTAATTTTTGCTAATGTTCTTTGTTTTGACGCTGTTTAAATTTTGCTATATTAGGAACTGAGATATTTTAGCTCCTTTAGGTATGCCTAAAGTACCCCATATATATATATATATATATATAATTATATATATATATATATATATATATAATATATCTCTTAAAGCCAATGGCAAACCCTCTTATAATTTTGCCCCATCCGCCCATCCCAAAAAAACAGCAAGAAAAAAAAAAAAAAGAACCTAATCCGACCGGAACCAACATATGAGCAATGAAAGAAATGACAGTTAAACACAGGTAGGGATGGCAACGGGGCAGGTTGAGGACGGGGGTCATATTCCCTGTTCCCATCCGGTCCCCGCTCAACTCCGCGCCCCCGACCCCCCCCCGCTCCCTGTTGGGGGGAAAATTCCTCCCCGTCCCCATTCCCCGTAAATTTTTTTTCTTCCTATGTGAAAACTATATTATAAGTTGGATCTTGGATGAAAGGTTAAATTTTCCAACAGACTAGACTTAATTGATTGTACACAACTCTTGTAGATTCCGTACAATGCAATTTTAACAAACTTCATCGAAGTTTATAATTCAATCCAAATTAAAGTTTAATAAGTCCACACAAGTCAATCACAAGCCAATTAAAGTCTAAGAAGAAAAATTGGGAATATGGGCATGTTCTTTTCGTGGTCAATTTCAAAATACCAACCTCAACTCATTTCAACCCACTTCAATCCACTTCAACTCACTTCCACTATCTTAACCAAGTTCAATTTATCACATAAAAAATTCAACCAACTTCAACTAACCTCAACCTACTTCAACCCACTTTATCCTTTTACCCACCCCAATTTACCCGCGAAAAGAACATGCCCTATATATCTAAGATTTTTTCAAGTAAATTTACCTAGCTAAACTTAATCCTGTGTTCATAAATAAAGGATTTATATACAATTTTAATTATAAATGGGGATGGGGTGGATTTTTTTCCCAATCGGAAACAGGGAAGGGGACGGGGATTTTTCTCCGGTGGGTAAGCAGGGACGGGAATGGGGTAAAACTTCGCCCTGTCCCCGTTCCCATCCCCGCTCGGGGATTGAGTCTCACCCCCTGGGAACAGGGTTTTTTTCCCAATGTAGGGCGGTTGCCGGTGAAGCTGGGGATTTTCCGCCCCACTGCCATCCCTAAACACGGGTCATGTTCTCTTTACGGTTACTGGGCGGCTTTGAATATTTAAAATTTCGATGTCAGGATATGGCTTTAGACTTCAATAGTTTATAATGTTGTTGTCGCCCTCATGATCCAACGGCCCATGTTAGAGAGAACAACCTGAAATTGGATTCATTATGCACGCCACATGTAAGTGGCAAAATCTGCTAACAAAAATATCCAAGTGACAAAATCTGTTAACAAAAATATCCAATTTGCAAAATCTGAAAATTTAGAACTTAGAGCGTCCACAAAAAGGCCCCTATTCAATCCCATGTAAGTTGTCATACATACATACATACATTAATTTTTGTATTGTGGTGACTCACATTTGGGATTAAAAACTCATTATTTGGGCTTAAATTTACGAAAATCTACAAAACTAACGTGCTCAATGCTGCTGACTAATTATTGCAAGTTGCATCTACTTTTTAAGCTAGCAAATGATGGCATGCTACATGGTAAATTTGTCCCCCAACCAATTTCTCTAGCCTGCATAGGAATAGGCCCTTACCATAATTTTTTTTTTTTGGTAATTTGATTTTTAGTAGATAATAATTGAGGAGATTAGAACAGATTATTTTGGCACAGAATTTAATTTCTAAAAGTTATTGAAATTCTGAGAAATTATTTTGTAATATTCTCCGTAAAAGATATGAAACAACATTTAAAAAGTTGCATGATTTTTTTGTTGATTTTTTTTTTTTTCAATTATAGAAGACAAACTTTTATGTTCCAATGAAAAAAATTAAAAACACTGAAAATTTTCTGCAAAAGAAGGGAGGTTACAAACTGTAAATTCTAATCACAAAGTTCCCATGTTATTTTGTATAATTGTATAATACTTACCTAGAAATATTCAAAAGTTCTTTAAACAATAAAATATGGACAACTTAAAGTGTACAAAATTTCATAATAAGTTGTTCGATAAGTTATATTGTAAATTACTCCCCAAAAATATACTAGGAATGATTTTCCTAAAATATTATTGACTAAAGTAAATGTAATTATCAAAAGATTTATCATAGTTGATCCTTGAAAAAAAAATTAATTTATCTAAAAAAATCCATGCTTTTCTATATAACAATATACAATGATTATATTTGCTAATAGTAATGTAATGAACTATAAATCAAATATTATAATGCCACAATTTCTGTGGGGTCATGTACTATCACAAAAATAGTTCTTCTTATTATGGGATTTGGTACCATTTGTAGTAACCAGTAGCATATAATTTTTTAATTATTATATCCAGTGGTGTGTAACAAATAGGAATAAAGTAGGATAATACTATCGTGGAGGCTCTTAGTATATACTCCGCATGGTACAAGTTAAAAATTTTATAAGAATGTCAGTTAAGAATGATATTTATCCTCCTATACAAATTTTATTTCCCTTAAGTAAAGTTATGTACAAAATACAAAGGAAAATTCTGAATTCATAAAAATTATGGTCACATTTGACATATGTAATAAACGCCTTACACCTTTATATTTCCCATCATTTATATTGTAATCCTGGGTCTATAGATCTGGATGTGTACACATCAGCAATATAATAGGAGTTATGCGCTTCGACTTCTCTGTATTCGCACTCACTATTTTTTGCATCTTTCCTCCTTCAGCTTTGTCATTTCCATCGTTCTCTCCATTCATTCTATATCTTTTAAACCGTAATGAATCATTCAAATATCTGACTTTAAATCCTTCATCCCAGAAACTACAACGAATTCTCCATGATTAATTCAAACCTTCATACTCTAGATTCTTCATCCTAGAAATTAGGCTGAATTTCCCCCATCTACTTGATATCTATTTGAAAGTTCCTTGAAATGATAAATCTCAGACTCAAAAGCTTCACCTTCATTTCTTTTTGATTCATCAGCTACTTCAATTATAGTGTTTGTTGGAAAGTTCTTCTTGATTCTTGAGTCACATCCATTTTAGAGTTTCTACGATGAATCTGTGGAGTAGTGAGGATTTGAAGAAAATGAAGGTTGATGATACAATGCTCATAACAGAAAAAAATGCTCAACGAGTTGAATATCATACTGAAGATACAAAAATAGATTGGTAGTAATATCGAACATTATTCAACATTTATGCTAATGATGTTTGAGAATTCAAATATAGGGTGTTTAGCATTTAGAATTAGATGATTGAGCATTTTATGCCACATGTATAGAACATTCAAAGTGAAGAAGTTCACCAATTAAATATAGATTCTTGAACATTTAGACTAATAGTATTGAACATTTAAACTAATAAATATTACCTAGATATGTTTTGAGCTTTGCATTGAGCATTGTTTACATAAATAGCTTTTTTTTTTTTTTTATTTTGTTTGTTAAACTTCTTGGTTAAATTTTCAGCTATTAGTTGTTCAATTTTTTATTGTCAGATCATTCTTTCTTGATTTGAATTTTTCTTTCTTTTGTTTGTAAAATTCATTCAAAATCTTTTGATTTATACTTGAGAAGTTTTTTTTTACTATAATTTTTTTTGTGAGACTTAGACCATAGTAGGCTTGCATAGACCTGTAACTTCAGTAAGCTTCATGCGACGTGTCCTATGTTATGCTTCATCTGGCATTTCTTGGGCCTACAGACCAAAGACCCATAATGTAACCACTGTAGAATTCCCCCAGCCCTTCTATAGTGGACCTCCAAACAAAAAATATCATTAGGATCTTAAAAAAATAAGCTCAGAATAATAAACTGAATAAGTTTGGACGTTCAAAAAATCATCCATATATAAAGGTACAGAATAATTTTGAAAAGATTTTTAATCAACAAAATACTTAGCTTATATAGGTTTTCTAAAGGTTCTTCTAAAACTTTTTATTTTATACAAAATATTTTGCTGTTTTTAACCAATAAAAAAATAAAAAATGTGCCCAATGTGTAATAAATGGAGATTCTTGTAGAGTTACATGCTATTTATCTCCCTTTATTTAATCTCTCTTTATTGTTTGGGGGGGGGGGGGGGGGAGTAGCAATTCGGATAATGTTTGAAAGCTATTAAGGAGTGAAGGATGTGTTTAGAACATTCCTAGCTTGAGTTCCAGTTTGTAGAGCTCAGGCCTGCCTCGTCAGCAAAACTTTCACATTGCTGCAACTTGCATTCCATCATTTGTTCAACTAATAAAACTCATACTAGGATAATTGAATTAAATATTTCTCATGGAGTCCACCATCAAATATATTTTATTACTTTTATCATTTTAATTTTGTGTTTGCATTTTAACTTTATAATTTGTATGAATAATTTTTATTTTCAAATAAAGGAGTATTTTTTTGACTAAAAAGATGTTTAATTTAATTTTAAATTTTCTAGAAATCGATTACTTAATTTTTTATGGTTGAACATGTTAAAAAACATTTAATTTTTACTGATTGAATGAGCGAATGGAGATAGAATAGAAAGTAATTCAATTAAAAACCAATACAATATGAAGGATCGACATTAGGAAAAAAAACACAATACAAAGGTTCAACATTTGAAAAAAATAGTGCAAGGCAAAGGTTTGACATTTTCAAGAAAATACAAGGCAAAAGATCAACAAATGACACATCACAACCACGATTGCGTTCCTTGTCGCACGATATGGCCATTCCATATTTTTTCAACTAAGTTTGATTAGAGACATGCATGCACATCTAAGTCATCACCTTGTGCTAATCTATGAAGGTACATTACGTAGCACGGATGATGGTCCCGTCAGACATTAGGTTGCAGGGTGTTATCATCCACATCATCATAATCATAAGCAAAGTCATACGAATCACGTTGGCCCTTAATGATCATGTTTTGAAGTATAACGAATGCTTTCATTATCATATCCAATTTAGCCATCTATGTTTCGAGTAGGGCCACAGATGATGGCGAAGTGAGCTTATAGAACCTTAAATATTCTTGCCACATCCTTCCTAACAGATTATTGGCGTTCCATGAACAATCTTACCGGCCCTTGAGAAAGGGGGATAATTTTGACGAAGGTCGCCCATCCTGGACAAATACTATCGGATAAAAAGTATCCAATATTATACTTGCAATGATGACATATTCAAATTTTGGAGTCCGACCCTCATACAGCTGTTGGAAACACATCGGATCTGCGGAGAACGTTTAAGTCGTTGAGGCTTTCTGTGCACCCAAAGAAGGCTTGCTATGTCCAAAGATCATAGGAAATAACTGCTTCAAGAATCAAGGTCGAGACTCTGTATATCCTTTTTGCAAACACTCCTTTCCAACCCGATGGATGGTTCTTCCCTTCCCAGTGCATATAGTCAGTGCTTCTTAATACACTGGGAAAATTACGGGCTTCCGCAACTTGTAGTAGATGATCAACATCAGCTTAGGTTAGTTTTGTTAAGTACTCTTTCCCAAACACCTGAATGATCCTGGATGCAAAATATTTCATGCATTCCATAGCCGTGCTTTCACCAATCATCAAGTATTCATCGACACAATCTGCTAATATACTACAAACCAATATTCACATGGCTGCGGTTCACTTGGTGAGCGGCGGCAATCCACGCCTACCAAGACCTTCATAACTCAATTGGAAATACTCAAAAAACTGACTCCCAAGGGCGTCAACTCTGTCAAGGAACAAGGGCTTTCGCATCCAAGTCCTATGCCGAAAATATGCCGTTATAGATTGAGTTTTCCACAAAGTAGCCTTTATAGAGGCAATAGTGTGCTTCTTGTCGATCTCTCCTTATACATCTTTTCTTCTTTGTTGGTTTTCACGATGATGATGAAGCTCTGCTGTAGTGCTTAGCTTGTCTACTCTTCATAGCTACCTCTAAGGCCTTTACGCTAGTTTCAGTATTGAGTATAGTTTCCATCATCGGTGAATCATCACTAGAAGATTCTAGTATGAAGCTCAAGCCATCTATTGATGATGACGAAGATGAGGAAGATGGATCTCTTATTGTGTAATATCTATGCCAATAATTAAGTAACAAATGTAAACAAAGTTTATAATTATATGTATATAAAAACTTCTTTAAAAAATGTAAACTTAACGTTCAACCCATGAAATTAAAAAGAAATATTTCAGTGCATTACTTAAAGAGATTCCATTATAACAAACATTTCTTAAAAGAAAAAGAAAACACATAAGCATAACATAGCAAAAAGCGTAACATAGCAAACATATTCTTTTAGCTACGGCATGGGTTTCAATCTAAAGGGTCAAAATCAGATGAGGATGATATTTGGCGGTACTAGCTCCTAATTTCTTCTTGAATAGGACCATATTGAGCCTGATCCTCAGCATACATCTCAGCAATGTTTATTCTCAAAATCTTTACCAAGCTTAAGCCACACAAGCATACAACTTGGACACAAGTGGTGCGGCTCAATTGCAATGGGTGTTGCAAAATTTCGTCGTTCTCTTCGCAGCTCTATTGGGAGCGTGCTGGTTGTAAACATAGGCAACCTTAGTCTAAAATCTCGCTTTCTTTTGGTCCGACCCAATAAGGAGGTTCGTGCTTACATTTATCCACGTTTTAACCAAGCGGCTATCCTTTTCCAATGTCCACTTGGATGCCACTGCGCCACTCTCATTGTTGATGAGATTGGGTGAGGATGAGGTGCTCATGAGTTCATATTGTTGATGGTATTGTGGGTGATATTGCCAATTTGGGGTTCAGGAGAATGCTTGTGTTGTTCCCGGGTTTTTGTTGTGAATTATCCCTACTTAGTAAGTTTAAAAATGATTGTGGGTGACTAGGATCCATCTTAAGTACACACAAACAAGTTAATCAACAATTTTGGAATTCAAATTTTCAAGTCTAACATGCCTCTTTACACATATATTAATCTATGATTTAATATGTCAAAGCATGTTGTAAGCATATAATTAAAGTTAAATAATGTAATTAAAGAATTTACATTATAAGACTTTTTCATTCTAACATCATCTTTTGTGCATAATAATTAAATTTCAACTTATGAGAATCTCAAAATTGCAAAATTCACATTTAATACACACATATATGTAAGTTAAATTCCAACTTATAAACATTGTAAATTACAAATTAGATCTCTAACATATGATAATTAAACAATGTAAATAAAGAATTTACATTATAAGACTTTTACATCCTAACATAGTCATATTTAATTTCAAAATTCAATTTCACATATCTAATTTCAAAGCTCAATTTATTACACACGTGTAAATTATAAGACTTTTGCATTCTAACATATTCATCTTCTGTGCATAATAACTATATTTCAACTTATGACAATTTCAAAATTGCAAAATTCACTTGTTTAATTTAATACACTTAAACATGTAAGTTGAATTCCAACTTATAAACATTGTAAATTACAAATTAGATCTCTAACACATGAAAAATTTAAACAATGTAATTAAAGAATTTACATTATAAGACTTTTCCATTCTAACATAGACATATTTAATTTCAAAGTTCAATTTCACATATCTAATTTCAAATTTCAATTTATTACGCACTTTTCTTAAATTGTATGACTTTTTCACGCTAACGTATTCATCTTTTATGCATAATAATTAAATTCCACCATATTAGAATTTCACAATTGTAAATTTCGCATATTTAATTTCTAATTTCTTTCGAAATTAAACAAGTAAATGATTAATGTTTGTAATCATGCAATTAACAAATTTACATTACAACAATTTTTCATTTTAACATGTTCATGTATTATAATTACTACTTAAATTCCAACTTTTTCACATTTTGAAGTTTAAAATTTCAAATATTTAATTTGTAGGTTTAATTTAAACTACACATGTATGGCGTATATTGTTAAACATATGAATATACTACTTATTCATCAAACATATAAGCATGTGTCACATGTATCCAACAATTAATTTCGATCACAATTCAAACATATAAATTGAATTTATTAACTTTTGAAATTAACTTAAACATCCTAACATTTAACCATTTTTAATTCTATCAATTCAAAAAAATATTCAAATAATTCATTTTAAGCATAACAAAAATTTAGAGTTTCTTACAAATTCCTTCACTTCACTTCACTTTTACCTTGGTTCTTTAATTTATGAACACTTCCAAAATATGTCTAATAACACACCCATAAAACAAAATTTATTAGTTCAAAAGTATACCTCAAAAATATTATTAAAATTAATAACATAAACATAGCTAAATAATAATAACTACCTAGTTACCTAAATTTTTTCCCTCCTCACTTCCTTTGAATTCCCACAACATTCAAAATTACAGCAACAATGACAGAATTATGGATTGAGAGTGAGAAAAAAATTTGTCCCGTTTTATGTATGGTATTTATGCACAAATCTACCCAAAAAAAAGCCAAAAAAAATTCCAAATATAGTCGTTGGGTCACCAGTCCAACGACTATATTCTCCCCAAAAACCCAAGAATAGAAGCCCAATCCAACTGGCAGCACAACTTTTTCTGGAGCGCACGCTCAAAACGCATGACTTCCTCCCTGTGAAACTCTCCAAAATGTGTCATTTCACGGCGTATATAGACCAAAAAAAAATTCATGCAGGATGGAACGTACAGGCGTTTTGCCACATATGTTAGGGCCCTGTTTTCTTGCGCTATAACGGGTGTGGATTGCGACCCCCACATCTCCCACGCGTTCCTTTACTGCTGGTCCTCTTATTGCTTTGTTATGTTGCATTGTAGTCAACATGTAAGATCAACAAGTGTTTTCTTCGTGTACAAAATGGTTAGACCACCTATTAGATGGTCAAAGCCAGACCACTCTTCTATAGGTAGGTAACGTTTGGAATGTAAGATGGTTCAAGTATGACAGTGGTATCAACTGTGGGGGCTTCTCTTATTAGTTCCTACATGTTAGATTGTTTTTTATAAAAATTGAGTTCTCATAAATAAGATCTTTGTTTCAAGAAACATTTCTTATTTGTGGTTTAGGATAGTAGTATAATCTTAATTCGATGCAAATTCGATCCCATCTGATAAAAAATTCTCCGAATCTGATCCGATAAAAAATAATCCGATTCGAATTTAATAAAAAATAATCAAAATCCAACTCGGATTCGATCAGATTTAGAGGAGGGTTCATTCGATCCAATTAACATCCAATCCAATTTTTTAATCATTTTACCCTTTTTTTGAAGATAGGAAAATCTTAGTATTATAACCCACCGCATAAGGTCCGTAATCTATGTGCAATACACTATTGTTTATTAATAATTTCCCTTTATCATATCCAAAACAAAAGAAAAACTTATTTCCTCTTCCCTCCCAAACTTCTTCTCAATCTCTCTTCTTCGTCAATCAAAGTTTTGTTTTCTCCCTTTTATTTTTAGCTATTGTACTACTGTATATCTCTTTCCTTATAAAGTGAATTTGCATTGTTTTTTCCCAACTCTTTGCTACTAATATTTGAAATATTTGATATGAAAAAGTCTTTGAAATTAAAAAGGAGTTTAACATTGCATTTACAAGTGACCAGAAATAAAGTTGGAAATAAAATAATGTGCAAATATTGAATGAAAACATATAATCAGATTATATCCGATTATATGTGAATTTTATTCGGTCCGAAGCAGATTCAAATCCGATTTAACATCCCATCCGTGGAGTCGGATTTGGATTGGATTCAAATCTGATTATTAATTAGATTGGATTTGGATGTCTATATGTCTGATCTACATTTGACTCATTGCCGTCTCTATTTGTGGTCAATTTGTTGACATTACCCAAAGCATAAATTTAATTCAAATACATGAATATGTGATAAAAAGAAACCATAATAAAATTTTATAATATGTACAAAAATGTCTATAATAAGTTCAAAATAAGTTCAATAAAGTTCAACCTAACCTTAACTAGTTCATAATAATAAATTCAAATAAGTTATAATAAATTCAGTTCATATGGCCAACAACTATTACAACAACATAACAATAATAACATCTAATGTGGATCCTGCTATAATGTGTTCTCGAGAGTTGCGCATGTAGATAGAGACTACCATTAGAAGAAGACAAATTCATGCCATGTGATTAAAAAAAAGTCATAAAAAGGTTTTTGGACAAAAACAAAAGCTTTTTAGCGAAATGCATTTCATACAAAGGCATTCAATAATAAAACAAATAACATTATATAATATTACCATTAGAAAACCAAGGGAAATGCATTCAAAGATAGTAGCAACTACTACACAAATAAAACTAATCAGTATAACTCCACTTGGAAGTCCCTAAAAGTAAAGGGAATTGCAAATATCTTATTATCTAAGTTTGCATTCATAAATAAAGAATAGTAAATTTGCACTTTGTGTTTGAGCACAAGGGCTTGAATTTGTGCCCCCTGTTCTATCCTCGTCCATGGCCAACTAGCCTAATTTATATAATCCAATTTTGCAGCCCTTGTTTTCTAGCTTGTTGACTAAGTTACTGAAATATACCAGAAATAGGAAATCTATAAATAACAAACTCTAAATACTATTTACACAATAATTAGTTTCCTCATACTCTCCCTCAAGTTAGAACATGCAGATCATCTATGGCCAACTTGCTCTTTAAGTATTGGAACTGGCGGTTCCCAAGTGCTTTTGTAAATATGTCTGTAGGTTGTTCTTTAGTTCCAACATGGGACAAAGTAAGAATACCCACTACAACTTTCTCATGAACAATAGTGACAATTGATTTCGATATGTTTAATCTGCTCATGGAAGACCTGATTCTTAACTATGTTTAAGGTAGCTTGGCTATCACAAAATAACTTCATAGGTTGTTGAAAAAACACACCTAAGAAAGCTAAAAAGGCTCGTAACCAAACTAACTCATAAGTAGTCACTGCCATAGACCTGTACTCTACATCAGCTGAAGGCTTAGAGACCGCAGCTTGCTTGTTGGTTTTCCAAGAGATAGGTGAACTTCTAAGTCGCATGAAATATACTGTCAAAGACCTCCTTGAAAGTGGACATGTCCTCCAATCTAAGTCGCAAAAGCCATAAAGCCTCATATCATTATCGATAGGGAGAAGAAGTCTAAGCCCAGCTGTTCCTTTTAGATAGCGTAATACTCGACAGGCAGTATACATGTGCTCCTCTCTAGGAGCTTGCATAAACTGTAATAAAAAATAAATGCCATACACTAAGTCAGGATAA
Organism: Carnegiea gigantea; assembly: GCA_029747015.1. NCBI lineage: Eukaryota > Viridiplantae > Streptophyta > Magnoliopsida > Caryophyllales > Cactaceae > Carnegiea > Carnegiea gigantea. Next base: position 63,631 of record JAKOGI010001462.1, read on the forward strand.
GTGATGGTAAGATAAATTAACCTCTTAACCAATCAGCAAGAGTAAGCTTATGATTTTCTTCAATCGGGAACTCAACGGGTTTGGCACCTAAGAGTCCACATTCATGAATTATCTCAAGTGCATATTTATGCTAGCTCAAAAACATGCCATGTGGTCCTTGCACTACTTCAATGCCCAGAAAATATTTTAAGGGGCCCAGGTCCTTAATACTAAACCATGCATGTAAATAACTTTTGAAATCTATGTATGCTTGAGTATTATTTCCTGCAAGAACAATGTCATGGACATATACCAATAAAGCTATAACCACCTCTCTTTTTTGATATACAAACAAGGAATAATCGATGTGTGAGCGAACAAATTTGTACACACAGAGTTTGGAAAAGAGTTTAGTGAACCACTGTCGAGGAGCCTAATTTAAGCCCATAAAGTGACTTTATCAACTTACATACCTTGGTTGGTCTAATCAAAGAGAAACTAGGTGGCATTCACATAAACACTTCCTCTTCAGGATCTCCATGCAGAAAGGTATTATTAACATGAATTTGATGTAGTTCCCAACCTTTTGCAACTACTGCAACTGCAACTGCTAGAAAACACCACACACTGGTCATCTTAGCTACAGGAGCAAATGTTTCATTGTAGTCAAAACCTTCAAATTCATGATCACCCACATATTACTAGTCGGGCTTTATAACATTAAACCATGCCGTCAGAGTAGTACTTGACATGATACACCCAGTTGCAACTGATGGGTTTCTTACTAGGTGGGAGATCCACTATCTCCCATGTTGCATTATCTTTTAAGGCCTCTATCTCTTCTACCATAGCCTTCCTCCACTGAGGTTCCTTAACGGCTATAGAGTAAAACCTGGGATCAACAATCTTTATAATTGTAGCTAAATATGTTTGGTGAGAAGTACAAAATTTACACATATGACATAGTGTAGGACAACACGTACCTAAGGACCCTTTTCAAAATGAAGTAGTAAGTGAGATGGGCTTGCTATCCGGGCACCGTAGCACACAAAGTCTTCCAAGTGGGCTGGTTGTTTTTGAGCTCATTCTCCACCCCAAATTCCTTGGGCTGGTCCTCTTTTAGAAGTATTCAACGCAACGGGTTGAGCCTCTGGATTTTGTTTAGAATTGGCCCTGTGTTGGACCTCTAGCTGTTGTTCTAGGCCAGTAACACCTCACTCTCCAGGCCCATGGTTTCACTCTGCTGTTCCGAGTTGGTCTCACTACTCGTAGCACTAGGCTGCTGTTATGGGACTCGTGTGCTCCCCCTGTCGTTAAACTGGGCTAGGGCAATGTTTTGATTTGTGATGAGGTCCAGCTCATTAAATTCATCAAAAACATCAAGAGCAGCTCTAACACCCAAAACACTTGGAGACTTATCAAACTTCTCTAATTCTTTACGTTCGAGAGGGAAGATCTCCTCGTGGAACACAACATCCCGACTAATTAATATTTTATGAGATTCTAAGTCGTACACTTTCCATCCTTTTATTCCAAAAGGATATCCCACAAAGATGCATTTTTGGCTACGCATTATAAATTTATCTTTTGTTTTGGATCTAATTTGAGTAAAGCACAAGCACCCAAAGACTCTAAGATGATCATAGAAAGGTGGTTGGTGATATCTCATAAGGACATTTTCCTTGCAACACAGTATTCGGTGTCATATTAATCAAATGTGCTATTGTCAAAACACATTCCCCTCAAAACTTCAATGGTAATGTGACTTGGAACTGTAAAGCTCCAGCTATGTTTAATATATGTTGATGTTTACGCTCCACCCTGCCGTTTTGTTGTGGGGCGTTGACACAACTAGTTTGATGAATTATGTCATTGTAAAAGTAAAGGTGTTTCATGGGTCTGGATTTAAACTCTAGTCCGTTATCACTTCTAACCACTTTTACACCCTTACCGAATTGATTGCTAACCATAGCTACAAAGCCCTTCAATAATGTACCTACCTCGCTTTTCTCTTTTATTAGGTAAACCCAGGTAGTCCTGCTAGCATCATTGACAATTGTAAGAAAATAACTAGCACCACTAGAAGCCTTTACTCAATACGGTCCCCAAATATCACAATGAATAAGATCAAACAAATGACTTACTTTATTTTCACTTATAGGGAGATGACTTCTAGTTTGTTTAGCCCGAAAACATATATCACAAACATCCAACTTATTATTTCCTTTCAAATCACAAAAAATTCCTAAATTTTTTTAATAAGGTAGACATAACTTCACTAGATGGGTGCTCAAAGTGATGATGCCATAATCGGAGGGAAGTTACAGCACTTCCTCAGTTCTTCACCATTCGTGGGCCCCTATAGTAATACACCCCATCTCGTTGCTCACCCACTCCAATCAGAGTTCTCGAAGTGCAGTCCTATAAGACATAAGAGTCATCAAAGAAAGTCACAATGCAATTTAAATCTCTACATAATTTAGCCACTGATAAAAGATTACAATTAAGTTTAGGAACTTATAAAACATCTTGTAGGGATCCTTTTCCTCCTAAAAGAACCGGCCCTTCCGCTTTAGCCAAGATTACAATTAATGTAGCCACAATGACTTATCCGATAGTTTCTTATATCCCCCTTTGGAATGTCCATGAGGCTTAACAGCCTCTGCACTTGTTCCTGCGATAGTCCCAGTATGCTGACCTGAGTCAAATTAGTCGTAGCTTCGTGGCCCTGTACTTGTTCTGCCTGTACTGCAATCACGTGAACTGTCTCACGTCCAATGTTACGTCTAGCTCCTTGGCCTCTTCCACCTACTGCGTCGCTGTGACCCCCTTTTGCACTTCGGCCTCCTTGACCACTTTTGCGGGTCTCTCAGTTTGGTGGATACCTGATGATTTCGTAGCATCTTGACTCTATGTGACCCACTCGACCACAATGCTTGCAAGGAGTTCTCTCAACTACTGGCTGGACCCAAGTGGTTGGCTCTATCACAAAGCTTGCGACTTCACTTCAATCATCCTTAGGTATCATATAATTTTTATGGTTCTTTTCTGGAGACACAATATTGAATATTTTATGAAGCAAAGGCATCAAGTCGAGCCCCAAAATTCGACTCCGTATAGCCGAGTAAACATCATCATTTAACCCCGTCAAAAATTGATGGGGTTTCTCTTCTTCAGCTCCCTTGTCCAACTTCGCATTAATCCAACATTGCACTTGCAGCATGTGCAATGAGGAGCACGTACTTAATTTTCTAACTCACTCAAGAGACTTATTAGTTTTGCATAGAATTCTACTACTTCCATCCCCCCTGTTTACACTCGACCATACTTGCCTTTAATTGATGTACTTTAGGTATGTTGGTTGCGGCATAGAGTTGTTCCAAGTTCTTCCACATAGCTCTCGCAGTGTCTATGAATTCTATGCTCGACCTTAGCTTGGGCTCGATGACGTTCAAAATCCATGAACAAATCATGGAATTCACTATGTCCCAAGCTTGTAACTGGCTCGTATCATCGCCTTCTTTAGGCATGGGTTTCCTCATGACTCTATCAAGAAATCTTAGCTTATTTTTAGATTTGAGGGCGGTTGTTACCATTCTTTCCCAGAGATCATAATTTTTCCGGTCGAGTAAGATAGATGCGATCAAGACACCTAGTCCTTCCGAAGGATGTAATGGGGAAGGATTCTCAATCACGATTTTTTTTTCTAGTTTTGATTACGATAAGAGCTTGGCTCTGATGCCGTAAAGAATTGTAAATCTACAATTTATGCTTGAGTACAATGGCAGGAATCTATGCCCTCTATTCTATCCCCTTCCACGGCCAATTGGCCTAATTCATACAATCCAATTTTACAACCCTTGCTCTCAGCTTGTTTGCTAAGTTACTGTTAAGTCAAAAATCATGCATTATTTTTATAATTATTTTGAGTATATTATATATATTATTTCATTTAATTTGTTTTGTTTTATATATTTTTCAGGGTTAGGATTAATTTAATAAAGAAAAGAAGAGAGGACGTAGAAGCTCGGGTTTAACACACTTGGCTACAAGACGGTCCAAAAATAATAATTATGGAGAATATTATTTCCATAATTATTTAATTGGGTTAGGGTTTCAAGAGTTCGAAGAAAACAAGAAGTCTTGGAGGAAAAGAAATCTAAGGAAGAGAGGAAGGAAACCCTAATATACTAAACCTAACCTCCCTCACTTCCTATATATAACTCCACGGCTACCCCATTAACCCCAAGGACGCATCACCATCATCAGATTTTCATAAGCCATAATTCATCTCCCATAATTCATCACCATCTCAGCCTCTCCACTCCCTCGTCCTTCCCCATCATCATCATCATCATCATATTGAGCATCATAGCCCATGCATTCATCCTCCTTCTCACCATAAGCCACGCATCATCTACCATAAGTCATCATCATCTTCAATCTCTCCACTCAGTAACACACATCCTAGCATCCTTATCATCCCACGCTTCTCTTCGCCGCCTCCCCATCACCATGATCATCATCATCAGCCCATCATCCTCTTCATCTCTAAGTAACATAATTTTATTTCTTTGTTTTGTTTTTACTTTATTTTATTGTATTGCTTTGACTAGAGTATTGTTAAACATGAAGTATTTGGGTGAGATTTGTAATTTTATTTTTAACATGAGTGAGTAATTTTTTTATGCTTAGTATAATCTTCTTAAAGCCATTCTAAATTAATTATTTTGAAATAAGTTTTATGCTTTAATGCCTAGTTGATTTATATTCATGATTCTTTAGCGATTAGCGTTTATCGTTTATGAAATTTGTGTTGAATCGATTAGAATGCATGCTAGTTGATTAAATACAATTTCGATTGATAGTTTAGAAGATTATAATACGTAAAAGTTATAACCTTTGAGACTTAGGTATCACCCTAGTTAATCATGGATGGCTCAAACCCATCTCTGTCAATTAGGTAATCGCTTTAGATCTTTGTTAAATCGATTTGCTGGTAAATTGGTTACAAAGTATTAAATGATGTTTTTCTAATTCTTAATACTCTAGTTTGATTAAATTCTTATGCTGGTATGAGGGTTATCAAAACTAGTAGGGTTTATATTAGGGTTGGACCTAATTAAACTAGAATCTAAAGAAAAACGGGGAAGAACCGCTGGCGGATGTCTTCTACAGTTTAACTCATGAATGAAATTAATTTGTGTGTTAATAATAAATATTAATTTGCATGGTGGATTGAGATTATACTAAGTATTCTTCATAAATTTGACAACTTTTGATCATTATTTGTTGCCTAGAGTTAATTTGATTAGTTTGTTAATTTTTATTCTATTTTTATTAGCTTAAAAATAAATTCAATCGACCCCCCCAAAAAGTATAGCCTTTTAGAAGTGTCTAGGTAATTTTAGATAGTTTAGATTTTGATTTTTAGAGTGGTTATAATTTCAGATTGATTTATAATCAATTTTATTCTTTAATTACCGGTTTGTTAGAAATTAGACTAAAAATAGTTATTCTTGTTATTTTTTGATTTTTGTCAGTTCCTAGGGTTTATATAGTGTCCTAGTCTATCCATATTTAATTTCGTGATTTTTGGAAGTTATTTGATAATTTTCCAGAATTATTTTGTGAAATTGATATGTGCAGGTTTTTAGGTTATTAATTCTGAAAATTTCGATTTTAATTTTTAATTTACGATTTTTAGGTGTTGTTAAGTCCAGAAAATTTTGTTCTAGGATTAGGGTAATTTTCTTGGTTAATTTCGTATTTATATTTATGCTGATTATTTAACTTCTGATTTTAGATTTATTATTCTACTGAATCTTCTGTGGTAATTTTCTGATCTGATTTTTCTGAAATAAAGTAGATGCAATTTAGAATTTATAAGCTCGTACACCTGAAGTATAATATTTTAGGTTACTGTTTGATAATTTTAATATTTATTTCTCTTATTATTAATTGCTGTTTTGAATTTTAATTAGAATTTTAGTTGTTATTTTGATTTTATTTTTCTAAATTACTTAGGAAAGCTTTTTATTGTTTTGTTTCCAGAATATAAACCAGAATATTTAGGAACATCATTGCGTGTTTTTCCAGATTTTTATTCATTAGATTTTAATTATTTTAGAATTATTAAGATTACATTTAATAACTTGGATTAGTAAAATCATTTAAGATTAAGCTAGCCTTTTTTAAAATAATCTTTCCTCGTGGATCGATCCCTACTTCCTTATGCTATAAAAAGTATTTAATAACCGACGTAGTGGTTAAATTTGTAAGCTCCACGACAAGCTTTACAAATTTTGGCGCCGTTGTCGGGGAAGAAATTAAATTGCTAGTTTACTTCTATTTGATTTGCTACTTTTTTTTTTTGTTTTGTTTTAATTCTAGTACTCTAAACCTATTAATTTATTTATATTTTTTTAGATTTCCTGAAGTGTATGAAATTAAGGAGTAGTAAGAAATTGGAGAGAACAAGGAACAAGCATTGAAAGCTGAAATCAAAGAGAGTCAGCCTGACCCAGTAAGTTTTAGGGGTAAAGAGGTAAGAATGTCAACTCTTCGAGAACTTGCTGCCCCTAACTTAGAAACCCAACCAATGTCCATTACTTATGCTATTTTAGATAAACCTTTAAAATTAAACTCAGGATTTATTAATTTATTATCTAAGTTTCATGGATTAGCTGGAGATGATCCCTATAGACACATTAGTGAATTCCTTATTACTTGCTCTGCTATGGTGCCTGAAGGAATTCCTGAGGACCAAATTAGACTAAGGGCCTTTCCCTTTTCTTTGCTTGGTAATGCTAAGGATTGGTTATATTATATGCCTGCTGGATCTTTTTCTACATGGACTACATTGCATAAATCGTTTTTAGAAAAGCTTTTTCCTGCATCCCGTGTTGGATCTATTAGAAAAAAAATATGTGGAATCAAACAAATAAATGGGAAAACTTTTTGTGAGTATTGGGAAAGATTTAATAAGTTATGTGCTAGTTGTTCCCAACATCAAATAACTGAACAACTTTTGATTCAATATTTTTATGAGGGTTTACTTCCTATGGACCGCAATATAGTTGATGCTGCTAGTGGGGGGGCTCTGGTTAATAAAACACCAGCTGATACTAGAAATCTATTTAATTTAATGGCCCAAAATACTCAACAATTTGGTACTAGGGACTCACAAGTCAAAAGGGTAAATGAGATAGGTTCTAGTTCATCTCTAGAGAATCAATTATCTCATATTACTGCTATGTTAAATAAGATTGTTACTGGGGGTATTCAAAAAGCAGTAATATGTGGTATTTGTTGTCTAGAAGGACATTCTACTGATGCATGTCCGACTCTGCAAGAAGGTAATGTTAATGCTCTTTACTCTAACCAAAATCAAAGGAGGTATGATCAATACTCGAATACTTATAATGAAGGATGGAGAGACCATCCTAACCTTAGGTATGGCCCTAAACCTAATCCACCTGGTTTTGACCAACCCTCTCGTCAACCTTCTAGTCAAGATATGACCAATTTTCTCCCAGAACAAGTCCTTAAGAAAGTGGATGATAGGTTCCAGAGTATAGAAACCACCCTTAAGCAAGCTCAAGAGAGACAAACAGCGACTGATATCATAGTTAGCAACTTACAAGCCCAACTGCAAAATAGATTACCATCTCAACCTTACCCTAACCCCAAGGAGAATATTAGTGCCATGACACTTAGAAGTGGAAAAGCGTTAAAGGAACCTACAAAGAAAAGAGAAGTGGAACCTGAGTTAGAAGTGAAAGGGGCTGAACCAGAATTAGATACAGAGTCTAATCAAACTACTAAGGAATTAGGAGATAAGAAAAGAGGATCTTACAAACCAATCCCACCTTTCCCTAGTAGATTTAGGAGCCCTGCGTCTAAGGTTAATGAGGCTAACCAAGAGATTTTAGAGACTTTTAGGAAGGTAGAAATTAATATACCTCTCCTTGATGCCATTAAACAGGTGCCTTGTTATGCAAAGTTCTTAAAAGAATTATGCACTACAAAAAAAATGTTAGTTGGTAATGAGAAGATAAGTGTGGGGGAAAATGTGTCTGCTATTTTTTAAAGAAAACTTCCCCCTAAGTGTCAAGACCCTGGTGTGTTTTCTGTCCCTTGCAAAACAGGAAACCTTTGCTTTGATAAAGCTATGCTTGATTTAGGTGCCTCTATTAATGTTATGCCTAGATCTGTTTATGACAAACTAAATCTCGACAAATTGAAGAAAACAGGCATAGTAATTCAATTAGCTAATAGGAGTAACACTTATCCTGATGGAGTGTTAGAGGATGTTTTGGTTCAAGTGAATGAACTAGTGTTTCCTGCTGACTTTTATGTAATGAACATGGGTGAAGCATGTCATGATATTCCCATCTTACTTGGCAGGCCCTTTTTAAAAACTGCTAGGACTAAAATTGACGTGCACGAAGGGACACTAACCATGGAATTTGATGGTGAGGTTATTAAGTTCAATATTTTTGATGCCATGAGATTTCCTTCTGATGTTAACTATCTATATACACTTGATGTTTTTGATGAGTTATCTCAAGATGTCTATGACTTGTCCCATGAGGATGAGCTATTTACTGTACTTACTAAGAGTCTTGATCATACTGAGTCTCAGAAAATGCCATATCCAGTTAATGATAAGTTAGATGAGGTGATGAGTTCTTTGTCTCACTTGCAAGAGCATAATGGTCCTAACAAACTTGAACTGTCTGAAAAGCATGCTAAGTTACTTTCCTCGAGTATCTCACCCCCTAAATTGGAATTGAAACCCTTACCTGAAAACTTGAAATATGCTTATTTAGGGGACAATAAGACTTTGCCTGTAATCATCTCTAGTGCACTCACTTTGGACCAGGAGGAAAAACTCATTAAAGTGCTTAGAGAACATAGCGAAGCCATAGGATGGACTTTAGCAAACCTCAAAGGCCTTAGCCCTACCTTGTGCTCACATACTATTACCTTAGAAGAAGATGCTAAGGCTAAGAGGGACCCTCAGAGGAGACTTAATCCAGCTATGATGGATGTAGTCCAAAAAGAAATTCTTAAGTGGTTAGATGCTGGGGTGATCTATCCCATTGCTGACTCTGAGTGGGTTAGTCCTATTCATGTGGTTCCTAAAAAGGGGGGAACAACAGTAGTGTAAAATAATGAAGGAGAGTTGATACCTACTAGAGTCCAGAGTGGTTGGAGAGTGTGTATTGACTATAGAAAGCTTAACAAGGCCACTAAGAAGGACCATTTCCCATTACCTTTCATGGGCCAAATGTTAGAGAGATTAGCCGGGAGGTCACATTATTACTTTTTGGACGGCTATTCAGGTTATATTCAGGTCCCTATAGCTCCTGCAGATTAGGAGAAGACTACCTTTACTTGTCCTTTTGGCACTTATGCTTTTAGACGTATGCCTTTTGGTTTATGTAATGCGCCTGCTAGCTTTCAAAGATGTATGATGAGTATCTTTTCTGATTTTATCACCAAGATTATGGAAGTTTTCATGGATGATTTTACTGTACATGGTGATTCATTTGATGAGTGCTTGCATCATCTTACTCTTGTGCTTAGGCGTTGCATTGAAACCAATTTGGTCTTGAACTCTGAAAAGTGCCATTTCATGGTGGAGCATGGGGTAGTACTGGGACATGTAGTATCATCAAGGGGATTAGAGGTAGATAGAGCTAAAGTTGATATCATCCAGTCTCTACCCTATCCAAAGTGTGTTAAAGATGTGAGATCATTCTTAGGACATGTGGGGTTCTATAGGAGGTTCATCAAAGATTTTTCTAAGATTGCTTCTCCTTTATGTACCCTACTTGTAAAGGATGTCTCTTTTGATTTTAATGATGACTGTATGAAGGCTTTTGATCAGTTGAAGTTGACATTGACTTCTCCTCCTATTGTGCAACCCCCAAATTGGGCCTTACCTTTTGAATTAATGTGTGATGCTAGTGATAAGGCAGTGGGGGCAGTTCTAGGTCAAAGAGTTGGGAAGGTACCTCATGTAATATATTATGCTTCTAGAACTCTTGATCCTGCACAGTGTAACTACACCACTACAGAAAAGGAGATGTATGCTGTTGTCTTTGCGCTTGAAAAGTTCCGTCCTTATTTGTTGGGTGTTAAAGTTACTGTTTATTCTGATCACTCTGCTTTCAAGCACTTTTTGGAAAAGAAAGATTCCAAGCCCAGGTTAATTAGATGGATGTTATTGTTGCAAGAATTTCAATTAGAAATTAAAGATAAGCCTGGAGCTAAGAATTTAGTTGCTGACCATCTGAGTAGATTAGAAACAGGGGAGAGTGGTAGCCCTTTTACTGATTGTTTTCCTGATGAGACTCTGTATGCTATGACTAGTAGATTGCCTTGGTATGCTGATATTGTAAATTATATAGTCACCAAAACTTTTCTCATTGAGTTGACCAGAGCTGAAAGAGAGAAAATAAGAGCTCAATCTAAATATTATGTTTGGGATGAGCCATATTTATGGAAGTTTTGTGGTGACCAGATTATAAGACGATGTGTAGATGATAGTGAAATTCATTCTATTCTAACCTTCTGTCATTCTTCAGAAAGTGGGGGACACTTTGGACCTAAAAGAACATCACATAAAGTGCTTGAGTGTGGTTTTTATTGGCCCACTATTTCTAGTGATACTTATGAATTCTGTAAAAGATGTGAAGTATGCCAAAAGACTGGAAGCTTATCAAGGAGGAATCAAATGCCTTTATATAATATGTATGTTTGTGAAATTTTTGATATATGGGGCATTGATTTCATGGGACCCTTTCCCCCTTCTTTTGGATATACCTATATTCTTATGATTGTTGATTATGTATCCAAATGCGTAGAAGCTGTAGCCACTAGGATTGATGATGCTAAGACTGTGGTGAAACATGTTAAATCCCTAATTTTGCATAGATATGGAGTGCCAAGAGCGATCATAAGCGATAGGGGGACTCATTTTTGCAATAGAACTTTAGGTGCCTTGTTAGCTAAATATCACATAACTCATAAGGTATCTACTAGTTATCACCCCCAGACTAATGGCCAAGCTGAAATTTCTAATAAAGAGATTAAGGGCATCCTTGAAAAGGTAGTTAAGCTAGATAAGAAGGATTGGAGCCTTAGGCTAGAGGAGGCTCTTTGGGCTTACAGGACTGCATATAAGACTCCAATTGGTATGTCACCCTACAGATTAGTCTTTGGGAAGCCATGTCATCTCCCTGTTGAGATAGAACATAAATCATATTGGGCTGTGAAACAATGTAATCTTGATTATGAGTTAGCAGGGAAAGAGCGTAAATTGCAATTGCAGGAACTAGAAGAGATACGCTTAGAAGCCTATGATAATTCGGTCATCTACAAGGGTAAGGCCAAAGCATTTCGCGATGCCAAACTTATTAGGAAAGAATTTCAGGTAGGTGAGAAAGTGATGTTATTCAATTCTAAACTGAGACTTTTTCCTGGTAAGTTAAACTCTAGGTGGTTAGGACCTTTTGAAGTAGTAAAGACTTATCCCCATGGTGCTGTAGAGATTAAATCCTTTGCTACTAACAAGATTTTCAAAGTGAATGGTCGCAGGCTAAAACATTTCTATGAAGGAGACCAGGTATGTTTAACAGAAGAGATCCGACTTGAGGATCCATGAGCTTCATAAAGTCGAGCCAAAGACTGTAAACAAGAGCGCTGGTTGGGAGGCAACCCAACGTTATCAGGGAAGTTCCTATTTACTTTTGCTTTTATTTTCATTAATTCTATCTTTTTTGCATGCATTAGGGACAATGCATGAATTAAGTGTGAGGGGTGCATCCTGCATTTAATTCCTGCAGTTTTTATGTTAAAAAAAAAACCAAAAAAAAAAATCTTTTCTTATAAATAATGCATGATGTGAGTTTATGCTAGGCTTGCTTGTTTATTAAAAAAAAAAATTTTTTTTATTTTATTAGCTATTTTGTAGTTTATTCTTTTATAAGTGAAGACTTCTACGCATAATAGTTATCTTTTAGAGAAGTTTGAGTTGATCCTCATACATCTTTTTAATGAGTAACTCTCTTGATTATCCATCTTATTTGGTCATGTAATATATCCGATTCAAAGGTAATCAAATGACCTAGCCCATCTCCTAGACTATTGAATTAGTTGAATAACTCATTAAAATTGTGAACTTGTCTATTTTTCATCTATGAAAAAGAAATAAAAGAGAAAAGAGAGTCAAAATTGGGAATGACAAGTACCCCTTTGAGGCATGCGCTACTGGGTGTTACCCTTTGAGGCAATACTGCCACTGGAAAGCTTGCTTCCTATACTAGTGAGCCATTAAAATAAATAAAAGTAATGATGAAAATAAAATGATTGCTCCAGCACCTCTATTCGGGTGAGTGTGAGACAGGGAGTGTTTAATTTTTAAGACCCTATATGGGCCTCGAATATGTGCGCAAGTGGAGTTTGAACAAAAGAAGAAGAGGAAAATAAATACAAGGCAAGTTTAAGATCAAATTTAATGAAGTTATTCTACCTAGTTCAATTATCTCTAAAGGCAGACCATGCCGAAATTTTTCCATCTTAAATTCTTTTTTCGACCTTTTGATTGGTGTATGGATAATCAAAAAGAGATGGATAATTATTAATCCTGTTACTTCATTATGAAAATGTTGTGAGGCTGATGAATAAACTCTCTAAGGATAGTTGGACGTCTAGAAGGTATTCACTTATTGAAGGAGAGACTAAGTAATTCAATAACATTGTTTTTCTTAAGCAAGCCAAAGCCAGTATGAATATCATAAATATGCATGATTTTGTAAGAAAAGGAAGGGTAAGTTTTAGGTCGAGTCTAAGATTTCTTTACACGAGGACGTCCAAAGTCTAAGTGTGGGGGAATTTGTTAAGTCAAAAATCATACATTATTTTTATAATTATTTTGAGTATATTATATATATTATTTCGTTTAATTTGTTTTGTTTTATATATTTTTCAGGGTTAGGATTAATTTAATAAAGAGGAGAAGAGAGGACGTAGGAGCTCGGGTTTTACACACTTGGCTACAAGACGGCCCAAAAATAATAATTATGGAGAATATTATTTCCATAATTAATTAATTGGGCTAGGGTTTCAAGAGTTGGAAGAAAACAAGAAGTCTTGGAGGAAAAGAAAACTAAGAAAGAGAGGAAGGAAACCCTAATATACTAAACCTAACCTCCCTCACTTCCTATATATAACTCCACGGCTACCCCATTAACCCCAGGGACGCATCACCATCATCATATTTTCATAAGCCATAATTCATCTCCCATAATTCATCACCATCTCAGCCTCTCTACTCCCTCGTCCTTCCCCATCATCATCATCATCATATTGATCATCATAGCCCATGTATTCATCCTCCTTCTCACCATAAGCCACGCATCATCTACCATAAGTCATCATCATCTTCAATCTCTCCACCCAGTAACACACATCCTAGCATCCTTATCATCCCACGCTTCTCTTCGCTGCCTCCCCATCACCACGATCATCATCATCAGCCCATCATCCTCTTCATCTCTAAGTAACATAATTTTATTTCTTTGTTTTGTTTTTACTTTATTTTATTGTATTTCTTTGACTAGAGTATTGTTAAACATGAAGTATTTGGGTGAGATTTGTAATTTTATTTTTAATATGAGTGAGTAATTTTTTTATACTTAGTATAATCTTCTTGAAGCCATGCTAAATTAATTATTTTGAAACAAGTTTTATGCTTTAATGCCTAGTTGATTTATATTCATGATTCTTTAGCGATTAGCGTTTATCGTTTATGAAATTTGTGTTGAATCGATTAGAATACATGCTAGTTGATTAAATATAGTTTCGATTGATAGTTTAGAAGATTATAATACGTAAAAGTTATAACCTTTTAGACTTAGGTATCATCCTAATTAATCATGGATGGCTGAAACCTATCTCTTTTAATTAGGTAATCGCTTTAGATCTTTGTTAAATCGATTTGCTGGTAAATTGGTTACAAAGTGTTAAATGATATTTTTCTAATTCTTAGTGCTCTAGTTTGATTAAATTCTTACGCTGGTGTGAGGGTTATCAAAACTAGTAGGGTTTATATTAGAGCTGGACCTAATTAAACTAGAATCTAAGGAAAAATGGGGAAGAACAGTTGGTAGATGTCTTCTGCAGTTTAACTCATGAATGAAATTAACTTGTGTGTCAATGATAAATATTAATTTGCATGGTGGATTGAGATTATACTAAGTATTCTTCATAAATTTGACAACTTTTGATCATTATTTGTTGCCTAGAGTTAATTTGATTGGTTTGTTAATTTTTGTTCTATTTTTATTAGCTTAAAAATAAATTCAATCGACCCCCCCCAATAGTATAGTCTTTTAGGAGTGTCTAGGTAATTTTAGATAGTTTAGATTTTGATTTTTAGAGTGGTTATAATTTCATATTGATTTATAATCAATTTTAGTCTTTAATTACCGGTTTGTTAGAAATTAGACTAAAAATAGTTATTCTTGTTATTTTTCAATTTTTCTTAGTTCCTAGGGTTTATATAGTGTCCTAGTCTGTCCATATTTAATTTCGTGATTCTTGGAAGTTAGTTGATAATTTTCCAGAATTATTTTGTGAAATTGATATGTGCAGGTTTTTAGGTTATTATTTCTGAAAATTTCGATTTTAATTTTGAATTTACGATTTTTAGGTGTTGTTAAGTCCAGAAAATTGTGTCCTAGGATTAGGGTAATTTTTTTGATTAATTTCGTATTTATATTTATGCTGATTATTTTACTTCCGATTTTAGATTTATTATTCTGCTGAATCTTCTGTGCTAATTTTCTGATCTGATTTTTCTGAAATAAAGTAGATGCAATTTAGAGTTTATAAGCTCGTACACCTAAAGTATAATATTTTAGGTTACTGTTTGATAATTTTAATATTTATTTCTCTGATTATTAATTGCTGTTTTGAATTTTAATTAGAATTTCGGTTATTATTCTGATTTTATTTTTCTAAATTATTTAGGAAAGCTTTTTACCATTTTGTTTCCAGAATATAAACCAGAATATTTAGGAACATCATTGCGTGTTTTTCTAGATTTTTATTCATTAGATTTTAATTATTTTAGAATTATTAAGATTAGATTTAATAACTTGGATTAGTAAAATCATTTAAGATTAAGCTAGCCTTTTTTAAAACAATCTTTCCTCGTGGATCGATCCATACTTCCTTATGCTATAAAAAGTATTTAATAACTGACGTAGTGGTTAAATTTGTAAGCTCCACGACAAGCTTTACAGTTACTAAAATATGCTAGGAATAGGAAACCTATAGACAACAAACTCTAAATATTACTTACATAATAATTAGCTTCCTTATAACAAACTCTTATTCTAAGTCATGTTTTCTATGAATCACAAATGTATGATATGGTGCCTAGTAATCTTATTCTAGTTCTTGTTTAATTTTTTCTCTATTTCTTTTACATTTCAAAAGTTTGATAACTTTAACACCTCCGAATCGGTGCATTTATAATTTTTCTACGATATGTACAAAGCTCCTAACTGAATTTAGAAAACGATTTGAAACCAAAAGTCGTCCATTTTCAAAAGCTTAGTTGCAAATTAGCTTTGAAACTGAACTTGGTTCAGCTTCTAAATCGAAATTCGATATTTCAAGCCATTTACAAACTGATTTCAAATATCAAAAATATAATACAGTCATCAGTTTCTAATATCAAAAGCCTAATCAAGTCATCAGTTTCTAATATTTTTGAAACTGATGAGGTGATTCGGTTTGTAAATTTTGAAACCGATGATATTAACTTAGTTTTTGATTTCTGAAACCAATAAGTTCATTTTGTTTCAAATCTCGAAAACTGAGTGCAACCATTGATTTTAAATTTGTAAGTTTGGAGTTTCCTATTTTTTCAGTTTTCAAAGTAAAAGAATTGTAGTTTCCAATAATAACGTAAACTAGCCAACTTCTATCGATGTTCCAACTCTACACCTACTCCAATAATACCATCAGAAAACCAACACAGCTTAAAGATTTGCAACAAAAATGCATTATGTGCATACGCGCACACACACACACACACACACACACATATATATAGCTACAGTTATAGGTATAGGAGCATCTACAGTAATGTTGATTCCAAAAGGTAGAGCTATTTGTCAAATTTACAATGCCACAGAAAAGTTCAAGGTTTGTAAGTATGTATTACTCTAAAAGAGAAACCTATATAGATCCTTAATAAGGTAGTTGGGATCTACAAAATTGGAGATATATGCATAGTATAGATCTAAAGCACCCAAAATCAACATTGTTCCTGTAGCATTCGTTGTTGCTTTGTCATCCTTTGTTGCTGCTCCTCTATCTTTCTTTGCTACTCTTTGAGTTGTATTTGGTGCTCCTCTATCTTTTGTTGTTGCTCTTTCATTGAAATATGCTATCATTGTACTTTATTCTTTGTGCAATTAAGCCCAGTCCTTGTTGAATTTAGTTTAATTTGGAGCTATGAGATGATAGAGGGAGTGTAACAAGACTTCCTTTAAGTGGCGTGAATTACTAGTTTCTCGTATAAAAGATCGACACTATCGCCCAAGCCATAAATGGTGCCTTTCTCGCTCCATCCTCTGACCACTTCTAGGAAAAGACTATTATCCTCTTGTGATTGGGGAATTTGTTTTGCAACTTTTAGTGACTGACATTTCTCTTAAAAAAATAGCAATAATAAATTAGATTAGCACCAGAAGTTACCATATCAAGTTGTAGAAATGCAAGATGTTAATAAGGATGTAAAGGTACAACTTTTGACTCTTCTAAGCTCCGTATATTTTATAACACTCCTCTAGCTTAATCAAACATCGCCAGCAAATAATAAAATTGCCAGCATATCGCTCATGAATATGTTGTGTTTATGGCCCAAATATGATGACGGCTAGGTTTTCCTTGTTTGTTGGGTTTATGGCCCAAATATCATGATGGCTAGGGTTTCCTCTTACCTGTCTGCTTGATCCCTTTATTAGGGGCACACTTTGAGCCTCCATAATCATCATCAACACACAACAATATACAAACACAATTGTTGAGCTTTCTTGTTATGCTATTCTAACCTTGTGAGACAGTGTTCTAGAATGAATTGTAATCACTAATTGATCTCTCCTTAGTGCACATCGCTCTGAGATCAATTCCGTACTCTCCCATCTCTATAGTGGATTTTGCTCATTATTATCCGTGGTTTTTCTGACATTAGATTTTCCACGTCAATCTTTGTGTTGATTTGTCTTTGTTGTTCATTATTGTATTTTATTATCATATTTTGTAATTCTTGTTATTTCCATCTAATTCCTATACGATCCTAACAAGTGGTATAGGAGTATTAGTTATAGGATGGCATCAGTCACCAAATTTGATATACCCAAATTCGATGAAAAAATGAATTCCAACATCTGGAAGATCTAGATTATGTCAGTTCTTACCGAGAATGGGTTAAAAGAGGCTATTGCTGTAAAAACAAAGAAACCTTTCACCATTACAGGCGAACAATGGGAGGAGTGGCAACTCATGTTCTCCATGAAGTCCTAGATACGATTACCACTGTAGCTCTCTGCCTCAAATTAGAGTCGCTATACATGACCAAAGGCTTAGCAAACAAGATTCGTCTGAAGGAACGTCTGTACACATTCTCTGTAGCTGAAGGTACTCCTATTCATAATCATCTTAACGAGTTCAATCCCATTATTATTGATCTTGAAAGTCTAGATGTGAAACTTGAGGATGAGGACAAAATAATACTGTTGGTTGTCTCATTGCCCCCTTCATATGAGCACTTGAAGGAAATTATGCTATACAATAATAAGAAACTTTATCTTTTGATGACGCTAAGGCTAACCTGCTGTTAAGAGAAAAATTTAATCTTGAATATGTTTTGATGACAAAGCTAAAGGCTTGATAGTAAGTGGGAGAACCTCTAAAAAGGAGGGCATAAATACAAAAAATACCATATCAAAGTTCTATGGACGTAAATCCAATGAGCTCTGCATATACTATAGAAAGCCATGACATTTAGTAGATGAATGCTACAAACTAAAGAGTAAGAAGGAAAAAGAAGAGAAGAATAATCAGCCTATAGAAGCTTCAATTGCAGACTTAGGGTTAGATGGAGATGTTTTACTTGTCACTATCATAGATAACCGAGGTGCTACTGAGTGGGTTCTTGATTAAGGTTGTACCTACTATATGTGTCCCCATAGTGGTTAGTTTTCTACATATGAGGCACTAGATGCTGGTGTTGTACTCATGGGTAATGATGCCGAATGCAATGTTGTTGGCATTGACATTGTTCGAATCAATACTTATGATGGCATAGTGAGGACTCTTTCTAAAGTTCGTCATATTCCTAAACTAAAGCGTAATCTCATCTCACTTGGCACCCTTGAATCCAATGGGTGTAAGTATTCCTGTTGAAGGTGGAGTTTTGAAGATCTCCAAGTTTGCCTGGTTCTCATGAAAGGAAAAGACGGGGAAGTCTTTACATTCTCCAAGTGTCTACCATGACAAGTTCTACTACAGTCACTACCACCTCATCTGTTGAAGACCATACTCAATTATGCTCACTTTGGCCACATGAGCGAGAAGGGAATGATAATTCTAAGCAAGTAAGGAGTACTAAGAAGCGAAGGTATAAGCAAGCTTGATTTATGTGACCATTGTGTGTTTGGAAAATAAAAGAAGCTTAGTTTTCTACAGCCACACATCGTACTAAAGACACCCTTGATTATATTCATTCTGATTTGTGGTGTCCTTTTAGAGTTCCTTCTTTTGAAGAAAAACGTTATATGCTATCCTTTTTAGATGACTTCTTTAGAAAGTCTGGGTTTATTTTTAAGACAGAAGAACCAGGCTTTCCCTATGTTTAAAAAGTTCAAAGTGTTCGTTGAAAACCAGACTGGGAGGAAGATAAATAAGCTCAGGACTGACAATGGTCTTGAGTTATGTGAGTTAGAGTTTAATGAGTTCTGCGCTATTCAAGGTATCACTAGACATAAGACCTTGGTTGGGAAACCTTAGTAGAATAGGTTGCATAATGCATTAATAAAACTTACTTAAGAGAGCATGTTGTATGCTCTCCGATGCTAATTGATGGCATTATAAAGATTTTTGGGCAGATGCTATTTCTATAGCATGCTATCTAGTGAACCGGCCTTCACATTCCTCTATTGAATTCAAAATTCCAGAAGAAATCTGGTCAGGTATTCTTATTGGCTACTCCATTTGAGAATTTTTGGATGTTCTATTTTTGCACATGTTAACAACGGGAAATTAGCTCACAGGGCTACTAAATGCATGTTTCTAGGATATGAATCTGAATCTAAGGGATATCGTCTTTGGTCTCCTGACTCCAAAAAGGTCATTCAAAGTTAGGATATTACTTTTAATGAAACTGTTATGTTCTTCCCTGGAGAAGAAAGGAATATGCCACCCTTATATGTGATTAACAGGATGACAGCAAGAAGGTGGAACTAGAGGTTCCTTGAAATGCTCCTCAAGGTGGAGATATAATGCCTTATTCTAGTAGTGAGGACCATACTGAAGAAACCAACTCTGACAGCCGTGATATCCCAAGTTCTAAAAAGCAGCAAACTTCAGATAACTACTCCATTGCTCATGACAGGCTATCAAGAACCATCAAAAAGCTTGCACGCTATTCTGCTTATAACGAAGATGGACTAATAGCATATGCCTTAGTTGTTGCAGAGGAGATAGCTGAAGGTATTGAACCTTCTACCTACTCTGAAGCAACCTCCTGTTCCAATTCCTCAAACTGGCTGATGGCAATGCAAGAAGAGATGGAGAGTTTACATAAGAATGAGACTTGGGAGTTGTGTGACGTACCTAAGGATCGTTGTGCCTTCGCAGTCAAATAGGTCTATAAGAGAAAGGTGGGTATTCTTGTGGTTATAGCTGGAAGATGGAAGGCATGGCTGGTTGCTCGAGGCTGCAACCAAAAGGAAGGTATTGACTTCAATGAAGTTTTCTCTGCTGTAGTACCTTATGCCTCTATTAGAGTGTTACTTGCATTTGTTGCTATGTTTGATCTAGAATTGGAGCAACTTGATGTGAAAACTGTATACCTTTATGGAGAGTTAGAGGAAGAGATATACATAAAACAACCAGAAGGTTTTACAGTTCTTGGACAAGAGAATTACCTCCCTCGCTTGTAAAAGTCTCTATATGGCCTGAAACATGCACTGCGGCAGTGGTACAAAAGGTTTGATGCATTCGTGATAGGACAAGGCCATACACATTGTCACTATGACAATTACGTATAATTTTAAGAATTTGGAGACTCTGTTATTTATGTATTATTATATGTAGATGACATGCTCGTTGCCTGTAAGGGCAAGTCCTTAATTAGCAAGTTGAAATCTCAGCTTAGCAATGAGTTTGAGATGAAGAATCTTGGGGCAACTAAGAGGATGTTTGGTATGGAGATCCACAGAGATCAAAAGGCCGGTAAGCTCTAACTATCTCAAAGGAAGTACCTTGAAAAAGTCCTTGATAGGTTCAATATGAGTAACTGCACACCAGTGACTACTTCTCTAGCCGCTGACTTCAAATTATCAGCTAAGTCCTGTGATGTACCTGAAGAGGAAATAGAAAAGATGTCTCATGTTCCTTATTCTAGCGCAGTTGGTAGCCTCATGTATGCTATCGTCTACACTAAACCAGATTCAGCCTATGCAGTTAGCATGGTAGACAGTTACATGCATAATCCTTATTAGAATGCCTTGAATCTATTAGTGAACCATGTTACATCTGTGTGTATTTGTTGATTTGTTCATACTTTCTCACATCCGTTATAATAAACTGGTATCGGAGCTGTAGGGTTTTTCGAATTCTGGTGAGAAAGATGTCCACTTTGAACGTGAAAATCGACTAATTTACGTGAAGCAACAAGGGTTATGGGCGCCACTAGCAAAGACAAATCTAGGCGCCGACGCCGCTGAGATGGCCAGTCTGGAGGAAAAGGCACACGCGACGATCATGTTGTGTCTTGCAGATGATATCATCACTGAGATCGTAGACCAGGATATTGCGGCTGGGTTGTGGTTAAAGCTTGAGAGTCTATACATGACGAAGTCTTTAACCAACAAGTTGCTCTTGAAGCAACGTTTGTTTGGTCTGCGAATGCAGGAAGGTATGCCTTTGAGAGATCACTTAGATCAATTAAACACAATCCTGTTAGACTTGCGTAATATTGAGGCCAAAATTGAAGATGAGGATGCTGCCCTAATTCTGTTAGTATCTCTCCCACCCTCATATGAAAATTTTGTGCAATCTTTTATTGTTGGGAAAGATACTGTGTCTCTGGAAGAGGTTAAATCTTCTCTTCATAGCAGAGAGCTGTGTCATAAGGCGGCCGGTACAGGTGGTGCTGGTACCGAGGCTATTGGGTTGATAGCCAGTGGGGGTAAAAGACCTGGGAATCCAGGGAAGAAGAAATCGAGGCCGTCGGGTTCTAAGGGTCCTAAGCCTGGTGATAATTGTAGCTGCTATAAGGAGACGGGACATTGGAAAACTCAGTGCCTAAAAAGAAGAGGCAGCAACAACAACATCAATAAGAGAAACAAGCAGGTACTGCTGCTGTCATAGAAAGTGACAGTAGGTCTGAAGAAGATATAGCCCTAGTTGCTCATAAACCTATGCATCATACTGTCGTGTGGATCCTAGATTCAGGGGCATCTTACTATATATGTCCACGTAGGGAATGGTTTATCACTTACGAGCAGGTGACTGAAGGCAATATTTCTATGGCTAACAGTGCTGTTTGCAGAGTGGCTGGAATTGGTTCTATACAGATACGGACACATAATGGTAAATTCTGTACGTTGAACAATGTCAGGCATGTTCCACATATGACGAAGAATCTAATATCATTGAGTTTATTGGACACAAAAGGATTCAGTTTTCAAGGTGAAGGAGGAGTTCTGCATGTCTGCAAGGGTTCAGAAAGGGTTCTAAAGGGTGTCAAGTGAGGTACTTTGTATATACTACAAGGCACTACGTTATCTGTTTCAGCAGCTGTTGCATCTTCAGAAGTTCACAAGGATGATATGACCAAGTTATGGCACATGAGACTTGGTCATATGAGTGAAAGAGGGATGCAAATTTTGGCAATGAGTGATCTCCTCTGTGGTCACAAGGTGGTAACAGATCTTGGGTTCTGTGAGCATTATGTTTTTGGAAAGCTACCTCGTACCAAGTTTCTAAAAGCAATTCACAGAACAAAAGGTACGCTTGATTATATTCATTCGGATTGTTGGGCCCTTCTCGTGTTAAATCTTTAGGGGGTCATAGGTACTTTCTGTCAATTATTGATGATTATTCCAAAATGTCTTGGGTGTTTATGATGAAACACAAAAGTGAAGCTTTCAACAACTTCAAGCAATGGAAGACATTAGTAGAAAATCAAACTGGGAAGAAGATCAAGCGACTGCGCACCGACAATGGGCTGGAATTCTGTTCATCTGAGTTTGATGAGTTCTGCCATAGTGAAGGGATTGCTAGACATCGCACGGTCTGGGATACACCACAGCAGAATGGTGTTGCAGAACGTCTGAATCAAACACTTCTGGAGAAGCTAGGAGAATACTCTCTAATGCTGGGTTAGCTAGAAGGTTTTGGATAGAAGCGGTTAGTACAGCATGCTATTTGATCAATCATAGGCCTCACACAGGTATACATCTCAAAACTCCATGTGAGATGTGGTCTGGTAAACCTGCAAATTACTCAAATCTGAAAGTTTTTGGCTGTCCTATTTATTATCATATAAATGAGGGTAAATTAGAACCTCGAGCCAGGAAGGGAGTATTTTTAGGCTACGGAGATGGAGTGAAAGGTTATAGAATCCAGTCTCCATCAGAAAATAGGGTTATTATTAGCACAAATGTGGTTTTTGATGAAAATTCTATATTTAACCCTACTGTGAAGTCTGTTATTGTGTCAAAAACTGGTAGTGTTGAGAAACAGGTGGAGCACGAAGTCACTCATGATGAGAGTGAACCACAATAGAAAGAAGCTCAACATTCTTGTGCAGAAACCGAGCCCACACCGCTAGCTAATCAACATAGCTTAGCTCTTGGTCGATCTCGGAGGGCTAATTTCGGGAAGCCTCCTACGAAATACAGTTTCGAGGATATGGTAGCTTATGCACTATAGGTTGCTGAAGAGGTGGATCCTCACGAGTCGTCCACCTATGAAGAAGTAGTCACATGTTCCGAGTCTACCCTATGGATTACAGCAATGGGAGATGAGATGGAGTCACTTCAAAAGAATTAGACTTGGGAACTAGTGAAACGACCGTTGGATAGAAAAATCATCACCTGCAAATGGGTTTTTAAGAAGAAGGAAGGGATATCACCCACTGAGGATATCAAATACAAAGCTTGAGTGGTTGCAAGAGGGTTCAGTCAGGAGAAGGGAGTAGACTACACTGAGATTTTCTCACTAGTGGTCAAACATACTTCTATCAGAGTACTATTAGCAATGGTGGCACATCAGGATCTTGAGCTTGAGCAACTAGATGTGAAGACAGCTTTCTTACATGGAGAGCTCGAAGAAGATATATACATGGCTCATCCGGATGGTTTCCAAGTTCCTGGGAAAGAAGAATATGTCTGTCATATGAAGAAGTCCTTGTATGGACTAAAGCAGTCACCTAGGCAGTGGTACAAGAGGTTTGACACCTACATGATACAGCTCGGGTATAACAGGAGTCCATATGACTATTGTGTATATCACAACAAGGCAACAAATGGTTCGTTTATCTATTTAATGCTATATGTTGATGATATGTTGATAGTTGCAGAGCACAAATCTGATGTTCAGAAGCTGAAAGGCCTCCTAAGTGCTGAGTTCAAGATGAAGGATCTGGGTCCAACAAAGAAAATTTTGGGTATAGAGGTCTATAGGGATAGAAGTCAGAAGAAGCTTTTCTTATCACAGAAGGGCTATATTCAGAAGATATTATCAAGATTCGGTATGTCTACAGCAAAACCTATAAATACTCTAAGTGCTGTAAATGCCCACCTATCTGTTGCATTTGCTCCTAAAACTGCTGAGGAAAAGGAATACATGTCTTGAGTTCCTTATGCTAGTATAGTAGGGAGTTTGATGTATGCGATGGTCTGTACAAGACCTGACCTTGCACATGCTGTTAGTGTTGTCAGTAGGTTCATAGGAGAACCTAGTAAGGAGCATTGGCAAGTTGTGAAGAAGATTTTTTGCTATCTAAGAGGTACATTTGATGTTGGTCTCATCTATGGAGGTGATACCCAGTGTTTGGTGACAGGTTATTCAGATTCTGATTATGCTGGAGATGTAGACAACAAGAGATCAATGACTATTTATATCTTCACTCTTGGAGGTTCTGTTATAAGCTGGAAGGCAACTTTGCAGCCCACGGTTACTTTGTCTACTACGGAAGTAGAGTATATGGCACTGATAGAAGCAGCCAAGGAGGGAATCTGGCTAAAAGGACTAGTCAGTGATTTTGGTCTGCTCTATGCTCAGGCTACCATATACTGTGATAGCTTGAGTGCAATATGTTTAGCAAAGGATCAGGTTCGCCATGAGAGGACCAAACACATTGATGTTCGATATCATTTCCTGAGAAGTGAAAAGAGAATTCAAGTGAAGAAAGTCGGTACTGCTGACAATCCCACCGATATGTTCACTAAGCCGATTCCAGTTCGCAAGTTCCAACATTGTCTGGACTTGTTAAATATTGGAAGCTGTTAATTTGCCTCTTGGGGAGCAAAATCTGAGGTAGAAGAGATCTGGCACTGTTATGGTGCATCTGTTGTTGCTATGAGAGGATTCAAGTCAAGGTGGAGATTTGTTAGAATGCCTTGAATTTGTTTTTTAGCCCCTTTCTGCAGACCTAGCACGGTGGACGTATCTCCACATATGTAGCTCTAAAACCAAAACCCTATATATGTAATGCGTATCTCTGTATTCCTATATCAATAAAAACTATCCCTCTCTTCTGCCTGTGGATGTAGCTAACACATTGTTAGTGGGCCACATTAAATCTATGTGTATTTGTCAATTTGTTCATACTTTCTTGCATCCGTTATAATAATCCTGGTAAGGATCACTGGGAAGTCGTGAAATGGATCCTTTGCTATGAAAGGGTTCTCTCGATAGGTGTCTATTGTTTGATAAGTCCAAGATTGCAACCTATGATATTGTAGGATTCGTTGACTCTGATTATGGTGGAGATCTTGATCATAGGCATTCTACTTCTGGCTAAATTTTCACTCTACATGCGGGTGCTATCTCTTGGAAAGCATCCCCACAACCTATGGCAGCGTTATCCGCTACTGAAGCGGAGTGCATTACTGCAACTGAGGGAGCGAAGGAAGCTACATGGTTAAAATACCTTATTATAGAGTTTAGTGTTCCACAAGGTGTCACTACAGTGTTTTCAGATAGTCAAAGTGCTATGCATCTTATCAAGAATGATGCCTATCACTCTAAGACCAACCATATCAGCATTAAGTACCATTAGATTGGAGATACTATTGCAGTGGGAGATATTGTTGTGAAGAAAGTACATACAGATAACCCTGTAGATATGCTCACCAAGTCTCTCCCTGTTACTAAGTTCCAGCATTGTCTAGACTAAGTTGGCATTCAGTGTTGCTGACTACCCTTCGGGGTTCGCTTCTAGGGCACTACCCCTCGGGGTCCTTCAGCAATGTGTTTGTTCTAAAATTGGTGAATTTGGTCCAAGGTAAAGATTGTTAGGTTTATAACCCAAATATCATAATGGGTAGGGTTTCCTCATTTGTTGGGTTTATGGCCCAAATATCATGACGGCTAGGGTTTCCTCCTACCTGACTGCTTAACCCCTTTATTAGAGGCACGCCTCGAGCCATCATAATCGTCATCAACACATAGCAATACACAAACCCAATTGTTGAACTTTTTTGTTTCGCTATTTTAGCCTTATGAGAGAGTGTTCTAAAGTAAATTGTAATCACTAATTTATTTCTCCTCAGAGCACATCGCTCTGAGATTAATTATGTACTCTTCCATCTCTATAGTGGATTTTGCTCATCGTCGTCCGTGGTTTCTCTCACACCAAGTTTTCCACGTAAATCTTAGTGTTGATTTATATTTGTTCTTTATTATTGTATTCTGTGATTCTTTGTTATTTCAATCCAATTCCTATACGACCCTAACAGAATCAAAATTATTGTGCATATCAATCATTAAACTGCAGTATACATTAAAATCCCTAGTATGTCATACTGCAATGGTTAATTACAACATCTATGATTAGAAAATAATAAAATTGTTGACTACCAACAAAAAACTTCAGAAAGAAACGCGCATATATAATTGAAAGGACTTAGCACCCCAAGTGAATGTAGAGCACATTTATAAGTACTTAATGACATTTTATATATATGGATCGACTTGATTGGATGTACTTTGGACAGTTACGATTATCAAACAACAATTTAATTATTACACGCAACAATGATAGTGCAAGCTGTGTATCTTTGTGGGCTGAACTAGTGCAGATAGGCTAGTTCATGTGTTGAACAAGTTCAAAGTTTTCTAACAAGCTAACTTGGTGAATCTGCAAGTAAAGTTGAATAGCAACATGCATGGATCCACTTCCCCTAGGATGTGATCCCCCATGAATGGTTCGACTTTCGTTTTGTTAGGTGTTTGATTTTTATTTAGTTTTTCAAAAGGCTGACTGTTTAATCATTTTTTAATTTTGAAATTCGATATTGGCAGTTTTGTAGAAAAGAATCAGAAAACAAGATCCTTATCTTGATCCAGGAAACCAGCCAAATTCTTGAGTCAGAATCAGGCCTCGCTGCCTGATCCTGATCCCCGATAGTAGCTGTTGCCTATTCTAAGAGTAGGGTAGCCTGCCTGATCCAGGCGCTCGGTCGTGTTGCTGGGCAGCGCAGGGCCAATCCCTAGTATAAACGGGTGCACTATCTTAGATCAGAGTGATTCTACCAAAAAAAGAATAAAAAAATAAAGAGAATAAAAAGACAAAATAGCAATTACGCATCAAGTAGAGTCACCTGTGAGTTTTAGAAAAAGTTTACCAACCATATCACTTTCCGAAACCAATCGTACTGATAGGGATAACTGAAGTGACACCAAAAGAACAATTGATTTTGCTTCAGAAAGGTTTTTAAAAGGCCCCGGGTAATTCTTAGTGTAGGGACCATCTTGACTCCTTAGTCTCGAACCAAAGATCTGGATTTATGGGCAGTGGTATGATGATGTGCTGAGATGTATAACATCATCGTCCACTATCATAGATGGCCTTTACTATTCAATATGGAAAATCTTAATTTTAATTATGCTATCAGACGATCATGGAAAACTTTAGTGTATATCACATTAAATTGTGCAAAGATATAATCTTTAAGCCAACTAGAGTAACAATAAAGTAAATAAATTATAGCAGTCGGGGACTACCCAAAGGTTATATCTTCATTGATTATGAAATCAAAAGAGATTAGATAGGAAGGGTAAGAAAAAGATAAACTTTGCCCTCAAGACAACCCACCTGATTATTTAGGGAAACCCAATGAAGTGATTACTTCTTAACGCTGAATGAGAAACTTGAGATTAGACCACACAAATTTGTAAAAAACTCCAACTCTCACAATAACGATCTCTAATTGTTTCTAATTTACTGACGTGTAACTAATCTCTCAATTCGATTTGACACCCTTAACCCTAGTGGGCGGCCCTCCTTTTGTGGTAGATAATTATACCGACTTAGCCTGGGAAAAGGACACTGACTCCTAGTTATATTAGACTTAATCTTAATAGGCTTATCAATTTCAGTAGGAGTCTGATTTAATAAGCTGCTGGTTAGGACTAATTAACTAGCCAAATTTGACTCGGAATTAGGATGGTAGAGAAGATAGGAACCCGGTGGGGATTACTGTAGTTGAACTGGCCAGCTTCTAGGCCTATTGGGCATTACTGACTCGCGCAACCTCCCCTAATTTGACCTCTATTTCTTAAATTAATCTTTTTATACTACTAACTGTTAGATTTAATCGCACAAGGATACAAGAGGGGGTGAATTATGTCTATCAACGTTTTTCAATTGTTTCAAAACACTGGTGAAAACTGTTTGGAATGAAGGAGAAACAAAGCTAATTACGGAAATAATAAAAGAGACACAATATTTTTACGTAGAAAACCACATCTGGCCCAACTGAGGTGTAAAAACCACGGCCTACCTCTGTAGGATTTCAACACACTTTCACTAGATGGAGCGAACACGTTACAACTGTAACACATGTTATTCGATCACACACATAATTTAGTCTACCCCAAGACCTTCGTTACAAACACCACGTAACTTAGTCTACCCCGAGACTCTCATTACAGCAACCACATCCAATTTCTCTCAAGACTTGAACACTCTCTTATCTCACTGATGGAAAAGAGAAAAAGAAAAACACCTTACTTGAATGCTTCTGAACAAGATGAATGTAAGGTACAATACAATCCCTATTATGCCAATGTTGAAGACTCGATTTAGTACTTGCTTTGAAGGTTTTCTCACAGAAAATTCAGACACACAAAGACACTTTTTAACCCTTGGAAAACCTTGAGAAAACCTTAAGGGGAGAGTCGCCTTAAATAGGTATGGCGCATGTGCCACAAGAGTAGGGGAAAGAGGATTCCACGCCCAGTCAACAACTTAGTAGCCAAGCCCTTACAATCTCTCCAGTTGATATTCTTCCTTTAAAGGATACAATAAATCTTTTAAAAATCTTTTAATATTAGTTTTAAAGGAAAGAAACCTCTTTAGACTCTACTATTAAAATCTTTTAATATTTTCTTTAAAGGAAAAAATCTTTTTAGACTTAACTAACGCAGGAAAAATTTATCCTCATTATTTTAAGAAATTTGACAGTCAAAAATTATTTTAAAATCTTGAAACTCATTTTTGTCTTTGACGTTAAAACACTGCAGACCTGACTTATCAGAACTGTTCTGAGGCAGTGTTCTGAAGTACTTAAAAAAACTTTCAAAGCAAACGCTAAGTCAAGAACCTTCTAAACCTTCTAATTGGCATATTAACAAGAATCTAAAAATAAAAACAATATAAAGCCTAAGACTCTTGATATCAGCTAGACTCCTTGCACATGTATCGACTTTCATACTCCACGCTCATTCGAACTACTCCAAGTATTTTTCAGATCCTATGTCAATACACAACTCAAGCATAACATATTGACTAGTACATTTGGATTGTTGTCATCAAAACTTTACACATTAATTGGGTCAACAATTTCCGCCTTTTTGATGATGACAAACCAAATGACCATTAGATGTCATTTATGACAGGGCAAAATACATTGGTGCCAAAATAGTTTATTTAATCCGCACAAGAGAGAAAGCATGAGTGAGGAGGTCAATGTAGAAGTAAGCAAACCAATCAAACCAAAGTCATACTCATCTTCCCCCTTTTAACATCATCGAAAAGGATGAGAAGGTCGGAAGTTGAAATCCAGTGTGGATGCAATCACCACCAGAGCGGTAATACAGGAGATAACAGCGATCCATTCAAGTATATGGTACACTGACGATATTGGCCATCCGAGTCACGTACAAACAGGTAACAGATGTAACAAGCAAAGTCATAGCATAAAAGCATAAACCATTCAGGAACATTCACAAATCACTACTAGTCACATACATAACCAAGTGTTCTAAAAACAGTATTGGAAATAGGGGAAGGAACAGAGTCAGGTAGAGGAAGGTGGAGGAGGAAATTTGGCTCTGAGGGCACCAAGGGCACTCAGCAGATCCTCTTAACATTTTGCATTAAGAGCCTTTTCCTCTATAAATGCTTGTTTTGCTTCAGCTATCTCCCCCTTCAATGTGATCTGGTCCTGCAACATTGTGTCAATTGTAGGAGCATTGGATGTGGAGGCTTCATTGGTAACAGGGCCAAGAGGTGTTTGGAGCCCCTATTCTGACGTTGCACTGCCGCCCTTTATTCCCGTGAAGCCACACCCAAGCAGGGTACTGTTACCAATTTCATCACTGACTTGGAAGCCTACTCTCTTCTGCAAGGGAATCCCAAGTTTTTCGAACACTGAAGTCAGCAAGAACCCATACCCCATGTCATGATCCTTGGCCGTGTTAGCAATTCTCCCAATATGGCTAATCATGATTGTAGGCAAATTAATTTGCTCACCCTGATCCTATAAATCAGAGTAACACATGTCTATGGGATCAGTAAGGTTGCGTCCCTAACCTCGGGGAACAATATTCTTAATTACAAACCAAAACAACAATCATATAATGACATCATTTCTCCCTTTCTCACAAACCAGGACACAGTCATATGGGGTTTTTGGGCCAGTCTTCGGGTTAATTCTAATAATCGCTGATCACCAAGTATGCTCTTGTCCTCACGTACATATACATGAAAACCTTCTGGTGACACCCCAAGCAACTCCCTTAGCTCCCTAACGTCAAACCGTACTTCATGACCATTAACAGTACTTATCACCACTCCATTGGTGACAACACAGTTGGTATAAAACTCAGCCAAGTCTAGAACCAAACACCCTTTCTTAGTATCTGTGAACAAGTCCAACCATCCTTGAGCTTCTAACTTCTCTAAGAACACCCCTCGCCCCTATTCCTGAAAATATGACACCTTAACTACCTTCCCCTGAACCAAAGATTTCTAGAGGGAGTGCTCATATCTCTCAGCAAGTGTCATGCTCTTCCTAAATCTCTTTTTCTTTGCTTCATTAGATTCTTCAACCAGTTTTGACATTTGTTCAGGGGTAGCCCGTTTTTGGGCAGGTTTGTTGGACGGAATTAGTTTGATGGGTGTTTTGGTGGGTGTTTTAGCGGGTGTTTTGATGGATGCTTTGGTGGATTTAAGGGCCGATTTTTTCTTCATGACAGAACTTTCAACTATGTCTTCTGGTAAGGGTAGTACAATGGGAGGACTTGAACTTCGAGTTCGAGGTCATGGTAGGGTCGCAGCTAGAGGTACATTAGTTGAACTGGTAGTCTTTCTTTGGCGTTTAAGGGTCGGTTTGGTTGTTGTTTGGGGCTTAGTTGGGATAGTTCTTTTGATCCTCAAAATTGGTTCATCCTCATCACTATCTTCAGCATCTTCAATAACAAATTCACTACCAACATGCTTAATATCAAATTCCTTAGACTGCCCAACTGACTCAGCCTCAAGTCCCCCTAATCTCGACTCGCCCACAACCAGGTCATGTACCACTATCTCCCATCCTGTAATTGGGTGTACTGTAGGTATTACATCAGAATTCAAACCCACTGATTGCAAGTCTAAACTCTTCAAGAACCCAAAAATAGAATGAGCAATCGAGAATAAGGGAGAGGGAGTGTTTTCTATACCCATTGTGACCGCTTGTGACGATAGAGGCGGTGGTGATGCTCCCTCAGTACTCATCCAATTTCCTCCCCTTTTCCTTGATAATTGCTCCTGTAGTGATCTTGGGTAAGAAGTCTTGCACTTGGAGCATTCTCGATCGCCACGAGTTTTTGCCATGTTAAGGATTTGGGAGGATTTGGATTCAGGGTTTAAGTGGGTTTAAGGAAGGAGCGGGAAATTGGGTTCTTTGAGAGAGAGAGAGAGGGAGATAGATGGATGGGTTATGAAGAGAGAGAGTGGGGGGTTTTAATATTTGACATGAGTGGCCCGAAAATCGAGGAGGTTATAGACAGAGAATATTTGCATGCAGCACATCAATACACATTAGGTAGGTTATAAAATATAGGTTAGGTGTAATGAAAAGAAATTTCGATTTCCAACATTCTTTTAATAGCGCCACTTGATTAGCACATGATACAAATAGTGGTCAGGTCCGTTCCTAGAACCTGTTCTTACTATTAAAAGTTCGGTGTCTCAAGACACTAAGGGTAATATTATTATACCTCAACGAGTGTCAGTATGTAACATTCCATAAATATGCCAGTAAAAGCACAAAAATTGAATGCATCCATTGGAATAATTTATTTGGCCTAAAGACCTTTAACTAGTCAATCATTGGGCATTAAACGAGCATGCTCAAGTCCTTTTAATCATACCCAATTCAAGTCTATTCCTCTCAAACTGCTCTCTACTCAGTGCCTTGGTAAAGATGTTAGCAATTTGTTTATCAGTGGTATAAAAATTTATTGAAATTAAGCCCTTTTCAATATTGTCTCTCAAAAAATGATGTGTATCAATATGCTTAGTCCTTTTATGTTGACATGGATTTTTGGCAATGTTAATTGCACTTGTGTTATCACAAAATATAGGAATGCATCCCGTGTCAACAGAAAAGTCCTTGAGCTGTTGCCATATCCATAACAATTGAGCACAACAAGAAGCAGCCGCTACATGCTCGACTTCTACTATGGACATGACAACGGAGTGTTGTTTCTTGGTTGCCCAAGAGATCAAACAGGGTCTAAGAAAATGAGCCATACCTGAGGTGCTTGTTCTATCAACCAAGAATCCCATATAATCCGCATCTGCATACCCAATGAGATCAAAATTGCACCCTCGTGGATACCATAAAGCTAAGTCTGAGGTGTGTTTTAAATATCTCAAAATTCGTTTTACAGCTTTCAAATGTGTTTCTTTAGGGTTTGGCTGAAAATAGGCACACAAACCGACATGTTGGGAAAATTTAGAGTTTAAAACAAAGTGCAATAAGTGTACAGCTTTCGCTATAGTACTTGAGGGTTGTGTCCTCGAGGACGATGGAAAAGATAAAGGTCACAAACCGAGGATTAACTAATTAGCTACACTAAAATGAAATCATTCAAAGCAAGCCACCATTCTAATTTAACTAAACGATCATCCAAACTCTCAATTGAACGAAAGCACGCAACTGTAAATTAGTGAACCTAAATGGACTGAACCTAAGCATTCAACTCAATAAAACATTTTAGGGAGACTATGCAAGCAACATTATTCAACTAAAATCAAAACCTAGGATTTGTTTAACCTCTAATTTGAAATAATTTAAAACCTATAGTTAACACTGCTTACCAATCGACTCTACCAAAATCAAAGTACTTTCCTAAGCAAATCGGCTAGCCAACATCATTCATCACCCATTCAGATCAACTTGCCAGAATCAAGATACCAAAAAACTCATCATTTAGCTAACAATATTGGTTCAAAATGAATACATCATTCAACATTCAAAGCAAGCAGTGGCAAAACACAACTCAGACAACATTCACCATCCTCAGCATTCAATCTAGTACTCGCAACCTTAGACTATAAAATCAGCATCTACTATCATGTCACTAAAACTGAAATGAAACTCAATTAACCAGAGCTGCGTTCAACTGAACAGAATAAGAACTAAGCAACAGGGAAGGGGGTTTCAAGCAATGCAGTACTCATGATAATCAAGCCTATGCTAATAACTGAAATCAAGCTAAATGAAATCGAACCTGCTCGGTTCCGAAACAAAGGAGGCCGTAATAGGGGAGAGGGAAAATTGTAAATAATTGATTCAAACTTGGAAAATGTTTCAAAATCAAAATCTGGAGTTCAACCAAAGCAGAGGAAGCACCCCAAGCTTCAGCACGAATCCAGAATACCATTCCATCGAACCCATATTAGAATTAATCCAAAATGGGAATAATCGAGCCAAAACTCATGCAATATCAAACACAAAATCGCAATAATCCGCTACTCAACATTAGCGAAATTCAAAATTACAAAACTTATGACTGACGAAGAAATCGAAAATCAAAACCCCCAGATCTGAAATTGAAACTAACAAGAACCCTAAAATTATGATTAACTGAAGAATGAATTTAAACCTAAAATTTAAACCTAAAACTTGAATTAAATCTAACCTAACCCTAGATTACCTAATTCTCTCCAATGGCGTCACTGCTAGCTTCTGATTTATACCCAAATTTCTTTAATCTCGACCCTTGAATCAGAGATGGCATGGATGGTGGAGATTGAGGGATGCTAGCGTTTGATGCGAGAATTCTAGTGATGGTTGAGAATGATGGTGAGCTGGCGTTGCTGTGCTGGCGTTTTGGCAGTGAACGAAGAGAGAGATAGAGGAGATGGAGAAGAGATGAGGATGAAGAGGAAATGGCGATGGGTTTTTCTAGTTCTCTGGGTTGGGGCTTCGGGTTTCCTTAACAGAGAGGGGAGAGAGAGTGAAGGGGAGGGGGATTAAAACTCACGTGCTGTGCGCGCCTGGGAGAAAAGAACGCTGGGCCGGTTCATTTGCTTTGGGCCGGTTTTTTGTCAATTCGGCCGGTTTTCTTTTGTCAATCCGGCCCAATTTTCCATTCCCGGGATTTTCCACCATTTTTTCTCGCATTTTCTTACATTTTTTCACATTTATTCCAAACCTACAAAACAAAATAAAATTAAATAAAAACCTTAAAAATACGATTACAACGAGCACAAAACAGGTGTAAAAGTACCTTAAAAATAACACATTTTTAGCACGAATAAATACCCCCATACCAAGATTTTGCTCGTCTTCGAGTAAAATAATTAAACTAAATAGCAAAAAATGTAAAAATGAGAGAAGAAAATCCTAACTCACTGTCGTAAGAATCCCGGTTGGATTTAGCGTATGCAACAAGCCCTTTAAACCCCTCGATCTCCCAAGTAGACGAGTAAGGTCTCGTGAGGGTTTTCAGGTAAAATACCCACAAACATTATTCCAAAAATAAGGAAAAATCTTTTTGGGTTTTTTTTCCTTGAAAATAATATGTACAGAATTTAGGAAAGATATGCACACGTTTCAATCAACTAAATCACCCATGTGACCAAATTATTGACCTACATATGCACAAAATGTACTTTAAAGTCCTCTACCTCCTAAATGACATCAGAGCACTAATTTTTCACCCTATTGAATATTAAGGTTTGAATCCATCTCGACGCTCGCGTGCAAGTGTATCATCATCCCAAGGTTTAGATTTACCAGAATCAGACTCAATCGCACTTGGCTAACACAACTACATTATTATCATACTGACTTTGAAAGCAAGCTTTCCCAGTAGCAATATTGCCTCAAAGGGTAACACTCAGTAGCACGTGCCTCAAAGGTTAACGCCCAGTAGCGCATGCTTCAAAGGGATACTTGTCATTCTAAATTTTATTTCATCTTTTTCTTTTCCTTCTTTATTTATAATACTTTTATTTTCAATTCAATTTTTTTTTCTGAGTAATCGTGTCACCAGCTAGTGGGAGAATCATTCATGAAAACCTAAGACCTAAAGATAATGATGGAGGAATAAATAAGGACTGGATTACACAACCTATAATGAACAATTGAAGTTAGAATTAAGGCTTAGAATATCACATTTGAGGTTGGAGACATATCATGCACATTCTACTTATATACAAGCCAATAACCGAAGCACAGGGGATTCAAGCTAATCAGACATAGTGTAAACATTCCCAAAACCAAAATCAAAATCTTTCTGGATTTTTCAAAAATTTTCAAAAATGGGAACCTCACCCCCACACCAAAACTTCACAATGTCCTCATTGTGGGAACTAAGGTGCTAAAAAACAAGCACATAAGCTATACAACCATAAAACCACAAATATATACAACTAGAACACCACAAAAAATCAAAAACAACACCAAAAACCAAACAAAACCAAACACACACATATTTACAAAAGCCAAGAAAAACAAAATCAGAAAAGAAAGCCAAAATCAAAACTAAAACCAAAGCAAACACACATATTCACAAAAACAAAATTGCCAAAGACCAATGAAAGCAAGACAAAACACATTCTAAATTAAAACAAACAAAGACCAAAACCAAACAAAACAAATCAAAATTAGACCAAAACACACATATTCACTAAAATAAACTCAAAACCAAAACCAAGGACCTACTAAATCCCAAACTAAACCAAACGAAACCTAATTCGAGATAGAAGGCAACAAAAAAGAAAAACAAAATGAAAGACTAAAACAAAGTTACTGAAACACCAAAAAGGGAACAAAAGGAAATTATCAAACAAAAGCTAATCCAAAGAAAAACCAAAACTTGCTAAACGAAACAAAACACAAAACCAAGGAAACAAA
Organism: Carnegiea gigantea; assembly: GCA_029747015.1. Classification (NCBI taxonomy): domain Eukaryota; kingdom Viridiplantae; phylum Streptophyta; class Magnoliopsida; order Caryophyllales; family Cactaceae; genus Carnegiea; species Carnegiea gigantea. The sequence goes on from JAKOGI010001462.1 coordinate 99,792, forward strand.
ACACAAAATCAAGGAAACCAAAGAAAGGAACTAAAACATACAAAAGAACAATCCTAGATATTCACTACTACTCACAATCCCTAGATATCAACAACTAACAAATATTCACATAATCATAACACAACCAAGGGTGATCACAGCCTACACGGCTCAACATATCCTAAATTGCTCCTCAAGATTGATCACTCGTATATTCACAGTCCTAAATATTCACAACTAAATATGAAAAAGAAAGAAAAGAAAGGAAAAAGAGAAGAAGGTTGGAACGATCATACTAGGTTGGATACAGATTGTACCCAAACTATGAGGCATATGGAGCATCAGCTGCTCCATCAGAACTTACGAGCAATTACTCATTTCAAAACCAACTAATGCTCGTAGTAGCTTATCAAACGACCGGGCACAATCCTCGCAGAAATGCAAATAGTAAGAAACAGGAATTGCAACCCAACTAAGAAGCAGAAAGTCAATGGAACTCAATGCTCTTTTGAGCTTATCAAAACTCGTAGCCTAATCAGAAGAGAGATGTGTATATGTAAAATTAGATGCACCAGTTAATGGTTTAATGAAGATATGACTATATATATACATAAACCATCTAAAGTGATCTGAATTATTTAAATGAAATCTCACATCTCTAAAAGGGAAGAGAAGAGGACTAAAACCAGGCCAATCAAAGGAAATATGAAAATCAGAGCTCAAATGACGCCTAAAGTCAAGCCCTGCATTTCAACGTGATCCTTGAGTCTATCTGTACCATTATCATCAAGAGTCTGATCTAAACAAGGAGTATCAAGTACAAAAGTCTTAGGCTTTGTAAAAGCAGACTTAAGAGGGTCTAAGAAAGAAAAAAGAGGAGGAAGGGAAGAACTACAATATTTAAGAAGGAGGTCAGCTTGGACAGAATCAATCGAAAATGATTCATATTCAGCATAGAAATCCTCATTCAAACTCATATCGACATCAAACCCACAAAAAGATTCATATTCTATATCCAGAATATTATCATCTAATTTAAATAGAAGGTCAGGAATGATGGAATCAAAAGAGAATGTTTTATATTCAACATGAAAACCCAAATCAAGACCTTTAGTAAAATCAAACTCACATGAAAAGGATTCATATTCCGCATAAAGAATATCATCATCAAAGTCCAAAATAGTGGGTTCAGTTACCTCAGCATGTAACTCCTGCGAAATATCTTTAGAATCAACTAAATCATGAAGCTCAACTGCAGGTGCAATGCTTATTTCTAACTCACTAACAAGATCAGATTGTTCACCCACCTCAAATTCACAAAAGTCGTTCAAAGTGGCGGGTACGTCGACATAAACTAAGATATCTTTAGTGACATCTTTGGGTGAGCTAGTGCAGGGTGTAAGGTCTGTTAATAGAGACGTAGGAGGTCACTCTCTTGTTCTAGATTAGGCAAACACGTGTGTTCATTGAAATCAGGCCTAGTGGAATAAGAGGGTTCAAAATCATCACAGAGACTAATGTCAGGTTTAGGAGATCCTAAACTAGAATCAATCTCACTATAAATGTCCTTATTTTGATTAAAACATTGAGAATATTCAGTAATTCTCTTTTTCATTGTCTCTACCATTTGATCAGTCAATTCATTAAAACTTGCACATGTAGCATCAACATAAGCACAATAAGGACAAGTATAAGCATCATGATCAGGAGATTCACAATAATCGCACAAAACAGGAGGCATACAAGAATAAGATGGGTCATATGAATTCACAAAGTGGTCCGAAGGGTAAGAATTAGCCTGAAAATCATACTCTCCATGAGTTGGATATCTAAAAGTCTCATTAGCTTGTTCAAACGCATAGGTTTCCCAAGCTAATTTTTCAAAGAAATCCCAAACTTCATGTTGAGTTTTTAGATAATAATTCTATTAAACCTCCAAGACAAATTGATTCAATATAACTCATTAACTCAACATTTAGACCTACAGCAATGACCTCACAAATTTTCCATCTTCCAAAATTATGATTCAATTAAACACGATATTCATCAAGCCTTAAAAGATAGCTCCAAAAAGGTTCGTGCTCATCTTGCGGGAAATTGAAAACTGGCATATGAAATTTTTAAAGTTTTTAAAATTTTTCAATTTTTAAATTTTTAAAAATTTTTAAATTTTTAATTTTTTTTTTGGGTTTTTGGATTTTAAAAATTTTTTTTTTGGTGATTTTTAAGTTTTTCTATTTTTTTTCAATTTTAAGCTATTCCATTTTTTTGTGATTTTTGAAGTTTTTCCAATTTTTTTGGATTTTAACCTTTATAATTTTTTTTTTGGATTTTTGAAAATTTTCAAGAAATAACTAAACTAAGTAAAACGATACCAAAATAATGAAAGTAAGAATTGATACCAAAATAAAGTTACGAAATGACTAAGTAAGTATCAACTAAACAAATCAAATCAACTAAACAAAATGACTGAGAAACCAAATCACAACTAATAATGAAATATGACCAAATTTCATGCCGTCGTCCCTGACAACGGCGCCAAAAATTTGTTGAGAAAATTTAGAGTTTAAAACAAAGTGTTGCAAGTGTACAGCTTTTGCTGTAGTGCTTGAGGTTCGTGTCCTCAGGGACAATGGAAAAGATTAAGGTCACAAAGCGAGGATTAACTAATTAGCTAAACTAAAATGAAATCATTCAAAGCAAGCCACCATTCTAATTTAACTAAACGATCATCCAAACTCTCAATTGAACGAAAGCATGCAACTTTAAATTAATGAACCTAAATGGACTGAACCTAAGCATTCAACTCAATAAAACATTTTAGGGAGACTATGCAAGCAATGCTATTCAACTAATATCGAAACCTAGGATTTGTTTAACCTCTAATTTGAAATAATTTAAAACCTATAGTTAGCACTATTTAACAATCGACTCTACCAAAATCAAAGTACTTTCCTAAGCAAATCAGCTAGCCAACATCATTCATCACCCATTCAGATCAACTTGCCAAAATCAAGACACCAAAAAACTCAACATCATTCAGCTAACAATACTATTTCAAAATGAATACATCATTCAACATTCAAGGCAAGCAGTGGCAAAGCGTAACTCAGACAACATCCACCATCCTCAGCATTCAATCTAGTACTCATAACCTCAGACTATAAAATCAGCATCTATTATCATGTCACCAAAACTAAAATGAAACTCAATTAAACTAGAGCTGCGTTCAACTGAACTGAACTGAACAAGAACTAAGCAACAGGGAAGGGGGTTTCAAGCAATCCCGTACTCATGATAATCAAGCCTACGCCAATAACTGAAATCACGCTAAATGAAATCGAACCTGCTCGGTTCTGAAACAGAGGAGGCCGCAACAGGGGAGAGGGAAAAATCGCAAATAATTGATTCAAACCTAGAAAATGTTTCAAAATCAAAATCTAGAGTTCAACCAAAGAGAGAAAGCATCCCGAGCTTCAGCACGAACCTAGAACGCCATTCCATCGAACCCAGATTAGATTAATCGAGAATGGGAATAATCGAGCCAAAATTCATGCAATATCAAACACAGAATCGCAATAATCCGCTACTCAATATCAGCCAAATTCGAAATTACAAAACTTAAGATAGATGAAGCCCTCAAATCTGAAATTGAAACTAACAAGAACCCTAAAATTATGATTAACTGAAGAATGAATTTAAACCTAAAATTTAAACCTAAAACTTGAATTAAATCTAACCTAACCCTGGATTACCTAATTCTCTCCAAAAGCGTCGCTGCTAGCTTCTGATTTATACACAAATTTCTTCAATCTCAACCCTTGAATCAGAGATGGCGTAGATGGTGGAGATTGAGGGATCCTAGGGTTTGATGCGAGAATTGTGGTGATGGTTGAGAATGATAGTGAGCTGGCGTTGCTGTGCTGGCGTTTTGGCAGTGAACGAAGAGAGAGATAGAGGAGATAGAGAAGAGATGAGGATGAAGAGGAACTGGCGATGGGTTTTTCTGGTTCTTTAGTGGGGGCTTCGGGTTTCCTTAACAGAAAGGAGAGAGAGTGTGAAGGGGAGCGGGATTAAAACTCACGTGCTGTGCACACCTGGGACAAAAGAATGCTGGGCCAGTTCATTTGCTTTGGGCCAGTTTTTTATCAATTCGGCCGGTTTTCTTTTGTCAATTCGGCCCAATTTTCCATTCCCGGGATTTTTCACTATTTTTCTCGCATTTTGTTACATTTTTCCACATTTATTCCAAACCTACAAAAAAAATAAAATTAAATAAAAACCTTAAAAATACGATTACAACGAGCATAAAATAGGCATAAAAGTATCTTAAAAATGACACATTTTTGGCACGAACATAGCACTAAAAGCAATGTCAGGTCTACTGGCGGTTAGGTATAGAAGTGACCCTATCATGCCCCTATAGGATTTCTCCTCAACTGATGAACTCCCATCATCTACAACCAACCTGATTGAAGGAAAGATGGGTTTATGGGCTTAACCGATTCCATTTCAAACCATTTAATTAACTCCTTGACATATTTTTTTTGATGTATCATAGTTCCGTTTGAGGTTTGCTTGATTTGCAAGCCTAAGAAAAAAATTAAGCTCGCCCATCTTGCTCATCTTAAACTCACTCCTCATCAATTTTGAAAATTCATCACATAAATCACTGTTGGTTGCACCAAATATAATGTCATCGACATATACTTGAACAATCAATAGATGTTCCCTCTTTGATTTGAGAAACAAGGTATTATCAACCTTGTCCCTTTGAAAATCATTATTGATTAGAAATTTTGACCAGCGTTTATACCAAGCTCTAGGAGCTTGTTTTAAACCATAAAGAGCCTTGTCAAATTTAAACACATGGTTAAGGAAATCATGATTTTCAAAACTAGGGGGTGGGCTTACATACACCTCTTCCTTAGGGAATCCATTGAGGAATGTACTCTTGACATCCATTTTGTATAGCTTGATCTCCATGTGGGTTGCGAAAGCCATCAAAATATAGATGGCGTTGATCCTTACAACAGGTGCAAATGTTTCCTCATAATCGATCCCCTCTTCTTGGTTATAACCCTGAATGACCAGTCTAGCCTTATTCCGGGTGATTGTTCCAAACTTATCCAATTTCTTCTTGAACACCCACTTGGTACCGATTATCGATCTGTCCTTAGGCCGTAGTTCCAAGTGCCAAATCTTGTTCCTTTCGAACTGATGAAACTCCTCTTACATAGTAGTAACCTAATCAGAATCTACAAGAGCTTCATGAACATTCTTTAGCTCAATGTTAGATAAAAAAGCATAGAAGGTATAGAAGTTTTTGAGTTTGGATCTGGTTTGCACCCCTATGTTAATATCAAACATATTCTGGTTAAGAGAGTGCAAGCTCTGGTGCTTTCAGGGTTGTGGAATAAATGAATCCATAAATATGTCTTCCAATCTCCCCTGGATAGTTGATGAAATAGGTTTTGGATATGTTCTGGAGCCTGTTCCCCCATCAATTTGGGAAGGATCGGGTTTAGTGGGCCGGTTCTGTTCCAAATAAAGTTTAGCAATGCTCCCCCCTGACTAGTTTACTCACTGCCCACGTTCCACACTATCAGATCCAGGACTTGGTTTGCCTTCAAAAGCCTTACTGTTATCTACCATGGAGCTTTGAGTGAGCAAGAGGTCCTTTCTCACAAGAACAAGTTCGAGCTCCTCTTCCTATGTATCATGCTCCATCAAGCAATTAGTTTCATCAAGTAGTACATGCACACTCTCCTTAACACACAAGGTTCTTTTGTTAAACACTCTGTATGCCTTACTGTATGAGGAGTACCCTAGGAATATGGCTTCATCGCTTCTAGGGTCGAACTTTCCCAAGGATTCCTTTCCATTATTGTGCACATGGCATTTGCAACCAAACACCCTCAAGTGCATAATATTGGGTTTTCATCCTTTGAAAAGTTGAAAAGGAGTCTTGTTAAGTATGGGTCTGATCATGCATCTATTAATAATATAGCACGATGTGTTCAATGCTTCTACTCAAAAGTTTCTAGGGAGACCATTAGCAACCAACATAGTCCTAGTCATGTCTTATAGAGTATGATTTTTATGCTCTACCACCCCGTTCTGTTGAGGTGTTCTGGGGGCAGAAAAATTGTAATCAACACCATGTTCATTGCAAATTTCAATGAAGCTAGAGTTTTCAAACTCTTTTCCATGGTCAGACCTAAGACTTACCAATGAGTACCCTGCTCTCTTTTCAATTTTCTTAAGAAGCACAAGAAACTTTTCAAATGATTCATCCTTTGATGCTAAGAATAGAGTCCAAGTGAAATGAGAGTAATCATCCACTATAGCAAATACATACCTCTTCCACCCTTACTTGTGATCCTCATAGGACCACACAAATCAACATGTAGTAGTTCAAGAGGCTGGGAAGTGCTAACACAATTCTTTGAATTGAAAGAAGTCCTAACTTGCTTTCCTCTAGTACAAGCGTCGCACACCTTGTGATCATTGTACTTGATAGAAGGTAGTCCGACTACTAGGTCCTTGGAAATGAGTTTATTTAAAAGAGAAAGGCTTGCATGTCTTAGCCTCTTGTGCCAAAGCATAACATCATTAGCAAGAGCACTCAAACAAGTCAAATGATTTTGAGGAAGTGAAAGAACACGCGCTTTATACATATTGTTCTATCGCTTCCCCCTCAACACAACATCACCAGATTTGATATTGGTAATCAAGCATTGATTCAAAAAGAAACTAACATGATTACCTCTATCACATAATTGAGACACACTTAGCAAATTATGTTGTAAACCGTCTACCAAGTACACATTATCAATAGAGTGAGAGAATGATTTACCTATCTTACCTACACCGATAACTTTCCCAGATTTACCGCTTGCAAATGCCGCACTCCCTTCATCAAAGGCTATAAGTGAGAGGAAGTTTGATCTATCTCCCGTCATGTGCCCCGAGCAATCACTATCTAAGAACCATAGTTGATTGCCTCCTCTCACTTTAGCCTGCTAAACAGCTAAGTGTTAGTCTTGGGAACCCAGATCCATTTGGGTCCCATTTTCTTTGACATGGAGGTTAACTCATCTTTTCTAATCCACATTTGTTTAATATACAATGAGTTTCTCTCCATGACCCTTTTTCTCAAAGGACAAACATAGTGATAATGCCCAATTTTTCCACAGTGAAAACATATTATATTTTCTTAAAGTCCAACATATTTTTTGTTTACTGGTCTAGTGATATGCTTATTCACCCATCCTAGTCCCTTTCTATTTCGGCTATGGGGAGTGTTAAGCCAGTCAAGCGCTTCTGAGGAACTGTTCCAGCACCTATTCTGAGCGAGGTCAAATTCGGCCTTATGAGCCTTTTTAAGCATATGGTTGTTTTCAGTCACCAAGGATTCTAGTCTAAGTTTCAGGTCTAGGGACTCACTTTTTAGCCTAGAGAGATTAGTGCAAAACACTTCTTCTCTTATGGTCATAAGGTCCTTAAGTGTGTCAAGGTCTTCATATAGGGTAAGGCCCTTTTCTTCTACCTTAAGTTTCCCATATTTGAGGACTTCATTGACATGTTCAAGTTCTAGTTTGTTCCATTCAAGCATTCTAACATCCTTTTTCAATTCGGAGCAAACATGTTTAAGCATGCAATTTTTAGAAGTTATTTTCTCACATTACTCCATTACAGTAAATAATAATTTCACAACTTTAGCTTTGCTAAAACCACGCACCATATCCTTGATTTGGGACAAGCTTTCAACCGATTCAAGATTCGATTCAAACTCACTTTTAGCTATGAGGGCCACTGCAGCTTCTTCTTCTTCTTAAGAGCCCTCTTCCTTCAAAGTTTCTCCCCAGGCTGACATCATGGCCTTAGTGAAGTGCTTTGCGGAGCTGCTTTGTTGCGGCCTCTTGCCACGATTTCGGAACTATTCTGACCCTTATTCCTCCTTCTGCACGGAGCAATTCTTCACGATGTGATAATGTTTTCCACATTTGAAGCCACCAGAGAACTGATCACGATCACTGCTCCTTGGCTTGTTGGTATTCCCCTTCTTGAGGTTCCCTCCAGCCTTCTTGAAGAATTTCTTGAGCTTCCGGCTTATCATAGCCATTTCTTCTTCATCCATATCTGAATCATCACTTTCCACAGCCTTTAGAGCAAGGCCTTAGTCTTTCCTTGTTTCTTCCTTCCCCTGGGAGCTTCTCCTCAATTCGTATGTTTGAAGGTTTCCAATGAGCTCTTCCAAGGAGATCTCATTCATCTTCTTTGCTTCCTGGACGGCTGTAACTTTCGTTTCCCACGAGTGAGGCAAAAACTATAGAATCTTTCTTACCAATTCTTTGGTGGTAAAGGATTTTTTCAACAATTTCAGCTCATTACTGATGTGGGTAAAATGAGTGTACATATCCATTAAAGTCTCCTTGTCGCTCATTTCGAACCGCTCATATTTTCTCATTAACAGTTCAATCCTGGACTGTTGGACCTGGTTGGTTCCTTTATGGGCTAAATGGAGGGCATTCCGTATCCCCTTTGCAAAGTCACACTGTGAGATACGAGTGTACTTGTCTAGTCCAAGGCCAAAGTACAGCAGCTTCTTGGCCCAAACCTTTTTCTCCATCTTTTTGAAATCATTCGAGTTGAACCCATTTAACTTCTTAGCGATGGTCTTGCCATCTTCTGTGGTCTTCACTTGAATGTAGGGACCATTCTCAGTGATCATCCATAGCTTATAGTCATCAGCCTGAATGTAATTCTCCATACAATTCTTCCACCAATTGTAATGTTATCCATTGAAGTATGGTGGTCAAGTCACAGATTGACCCTCCAAAATTTCTTGTGGTGCACTTATCTTTTTAGGATCTCTCAAGGTGTTAACCTAGGTATGAGAACTTTGCTCTGATACCACTTATTAGATTTAATCGCACAAGGACACAAGAAGGGGGTGAATTGTGTCTATCAACTTTTTGCGATTGTTTCAGAACACTCGTGAAAACTATTTGGACCGTATGTTTAGAATGAAGAAGAAACAAAGCTAATTGCAAAAATAATAAAGGAGACACAATATTTTTATGTGGAAAATCACCTCTGGCCCAACTGAGGTGTAAAAACTACGACCTACCTCTGTAGGATTTCAACACACTTTCACTAGACGGGCCGAACATGTTACAACTGCAACACACGTGACTCAGGCACACACATAAGTTATTCTACCACAAGACCTTCGTTACAAACACCATGTAACTTAGGCTACCTCGAGACCCTCGTTACAGTAACCACGTCCAATGTCTCCCAGGACTTCGACACTCTCTTATCTCACTGATGGAAAAGCGAAGAAGAAAAAAACCTTACTTGAATGCTTCTAAACAAGCTGAATGTAAGGTACAATACAATCCCTATTAAGCCAATGTTGAAGACTTGATTTAGCACTTGCTTTGAAGGTTTTCTTATAGAAAATTCAGACTCACAAAGACAATTTTTAACCATTGGAAAACCTTGAGAAAGGCGGCTTAAATAGGCATGGTGCATGTGCCGCAAGAGTAGGGGAAAGTGGATTCCATGCCTCGTCAACAACTTAGCAGCCAAGCCCCTAACAATCTCTCCACTTGAAGTTCTTCCCTTAAAGGATAGAATAAATCTTTCAAAAATCTTTCAATATTATTTTTTAAGGAAAGAAATCTCTTTAGACTCTACTACTAAAATCTTTTAATGTTTTCTTTAAAGGAAGAAATCTTTTTAGACTCAACTGGCACAGGAAAAATTTGTCCTCTTTATTTCAAGAAATTCGACAGTCAAAAATCATTTTAAAATCTTGAAACTCGTTTTTATCTTTGACGTCAAAACACTGCAGACCTAACTTCTCAGAACTATTCTGAGGCAGTGTTCTGAAGTACTTAAAAACCTTTCAAAGCAAACACTAAGTCAAGAACCTTCTAATTGGCATATTAGCAAGAATTTAAAAATAAAACCAATACTAAGCCTAAAACTCTTGTTATCAGCTGGAGTCCTTGCACATGCATCGACTTCGATGCTCCACGCTCATTCGAACTGCTCCAAGTATTTTTCGGATCCTATCTCAACATACAACTCAATCACAACATATTGACTGGCACATTTGGATTGTTATCATCAAAACCTTACACATTAATTGGGTCAACACTAACCATTTCATTTGGCCCCTAAAGGCATAGTTGTAAAAATTTTCTCATCATTGGGCAATTTTAAAAACACAACTACCATTTTAGGTGTCTACAGTTAGCCCTAACTTTGATTGAGCTTGGGTAGGGCAACATTCAAAGTAATAGTCTTCATGCGCAGCTACTTGTTTTGCATGCACAGCTACTTGTTTTGCTATGCTAATGTGATACTCGAGCCTGGCTACTAAAGATCTTGAGATTCGATGCCTGCCTAATGGTGGCTGTGACTTTTATTCTTTCATGGACTAGGAGATTTTCTTATCGTGAGAGTAGCAAGCCTTTTGTTAGTCTAGCAAACTTATGACGAGCCTATTCTTTCGTCGAATTAGTGGGTTTCCTTATCACCAAAGTATCGAACCTTTTGCCGGTATGACAGACTTGTGATGAATTTATCCTTCCGCCAGATTAGTAGGTTTCCTTATCTCTGGAGCAGGGCACCTTTTGTCAGTCTAGCAGACTTGTGATGGATTTATCCTTTCGCTAGATTAGCGGATTTTCTTATTGCCATAGCAGTGGATCTTTTTCTAATTCAACAGACTTGTGATCATTTTATCCTTTTGCTGGATAATTGCGTTTCCTTATCGCCGAAGCAAGGAACCTTTTGCCGGTCTGGCAGACTTGTCATGATTTTATTCTTTCACCAGATTAGCGTGTTTTTTTATCGCCTGAGTAGTGGACCTTTTGCCAGTCTAGCAAACTTGTGATGAATTTATCCTTTTGTCGGACTAGTTGGTTTCCTTATCATTTGAGCAATAGTTCTCTTACCAGTTTAGCAAACTTATAATGATTTTATCTTTTCACTGGATTAGCAGGTTTCCTTATCACTGGAGCAGCAGAACTTTTATCGGTTTAGCAGATTTGTGATGATTTGCTCCTTTTATTGGATTAACGGGCTTCCTTATCATTGAAGCTGTGAGCCTTTTACCACTCTAGCATACTTGCCATGATTTTATCCTTTTGCCGGATTAGTAGGTTTCTTTTTTGAGGACCCATACATCATTATTATTTTTTTGTTGTTCTTTCTCTCTTCCATCGTTATCAAAGCTAATGCATGCTTTGAATAACTTAAGTAATAAATTGAGAAGTTTAAACTTGTCACTTGTTTTGGCACGCCCCTTCTTTTACCACTTAGTTTTCTTGCTTTGCCATTTGTTTTGGTGTATGGGAAAGGTAGTCTTTCTGGCCGTAATTCACATGGGAAACTAGTCGGGTCCCCTTGACCATTTCCTCTATTTTCTTTATTTTTTTTCTTTTTATACAAGGCAATGCATGTGAAATCACCTCTTTAGGGAACCCTCTAGGTCCCTAAGCATTATTTTTCCTTCTTTTCTCCTTGGATTCTTACTTATTGATTTGATTCTCAAATCTTGCATGCAAGGGGAAGGATATCGACTAGGTCCATAGGCTAGTTTTCTTGCTTTTACTTCTTTGTTTTCTATACATGTTAGATGCCTAAATTCTTGGATTCTCCCCTTGACATAGATGCCAACTGCATCCCTATGCTTTTTCACTTCTTGTTTACTTGCTTTCTTTTATTTTAATGTTTTGTTTGCATGCTTTAAGAAAAAAATTCCCAAGTGGAACTTGACTAAATTCCACCTCCCTCAGCATGCCTTCTTCTTCTATAAATAACCCTCCTTGGCTTTTCATAAGTCACATCATCCTTCTATCTTTCATTTTAGTGCACTTTTCTCTCTTAATTCTTTCCATTTGAGTATCGTAATTTTGTTTTGACAAATCATGAGCGTAAGAAGGGCTCATCCACCTCGCAAAGAGGCAAGGCTTCCTTAAGACTCCTTCATTGGGATGGAGTGAAGGGGGCTAAAACCAAAATGGGCATAATGTCATTATGAATCTAGCCATGCTACTGTAAATGCAATAAGTGTTCTTCTTTCTTCACTTTTCTTTCTTATCTCCATCCAATATGGATCTGACTGCCACTTTCTTTTTTTTTAAGGATGATTTAGTTAGGGACGTAGGCACACCTAGGAAATTTCTGAGGGAGTTAGGAAATCCGAGAGTTTGAATCCGAGTAGCATTGAAACATATAGGGTTTGGTGTTTTCTATTCCGTGATGAGCGTAGTGGAGGATTTAACTAACTGATGTGTTATTCGCAATGTGGTCGAGTGGTTCTAGGACACAACAAACACATTTTACCTCCCATATGGTGAGATGACCATAACTCTTTTTGATATTGCAATGCGAATGGGCCTTGGGTTTAGAAGGGAGCCGTCAATATAACAAGAGGATTTCTACACCCTTCACGACCGACTCTTGCACCTTTTGGTTTAATCGTGGACTCTATTCCTCATGAAGATCGTTTTTCTTATAGCATCCATATCAATTTGCTGCATGATGATGAACGGTGGGCACAACATTCGCTTGATCAACAATCCTACATCATTCTTACCCGACTTCTCGGTATGTCTATCTTCACCAAACTAGGTAACCAATGCCATCTTCATTACTTGGTTGACTTAGATAGAGTAAGAAGTTTAAACTAGGGAGTTCTCACATATTCCACCCATATCCGTGTAATGCGGCAAGGGATGTAAAAAATGAGGCATACTTGTGGGGAGCAACACATAAGTATTCCTTTGGTGGTCTGTGGAGAGTTACTGAGGCAATTAATTTTATCATCTTGCACTTCCTTCTATTTTTGCTGATGTTTAACGTTAGCTATTTCATTTTGATAGCTTTAGTTTTATGAATTTTCCTGAATCTAAAGGTCATGAGCTCTTATAAGCTTTCTTACAATGGTCTGATGGACCAAAGGAAATCAAGTTCAGCAGCAGTTCCAGTCAGGAGATCTTTAGCATCTTTATGCGGCCATTAATGCTTTAGAAGTGGTAACATTATTTTATTCTGAAAATAACTCAACTATGAGTTTTTTCTCTTCTAACATCCTTATTTGTAGGCTAACTTTTGTCCATGGGAAAATCGTATTATGCTTTATGAAAGTTGAAGCTGCCTAATTTTATACTTAGTGACGAATCCTTAAGGAGGGAGCTTTTAGTTTTATTTGGTACTTGGGTGAGCCAATTAGTACCCAAACTGCCAACCAGTGACCTCTATTCATTCCTTTGGATCCACCCCTATCTATGATCTATGTGCGAACTCTTACCATACAAGGTATGGCAGAGATGAAGTCAGGTATTCCTTTTATGAACTGTGTGGACCACCACTATTGCTTATGCAACCTATCTTCAATGTCTTATGACCTATTTGGTATATTTTCTTTTCTGCTTCCTTTCCTTTTACTCCACATTTTTTGTTGCTAAACTTCGAGATTCCTATATTGCAAGTGACGGCTTCATAGGCTCCTCTACCGAGCTTGAATGTTTGTGCATCTCGAGAAGGAAGGAAGCATTTATGTGGAGGTTCCACTGGTTCCTGAATCAGAGTGCCTAGAGCTTCCTTTTCCACCTACTTTCACTGGGATAAGTGTATTGCTTACTTTGTTTGCCATAAGCTGAATTGTAAAATTTTAACTATTCTCTTCTTTATAATATGACTAGTAATAGTGTGGGCTAATAGCGTGGCATGTTCACTCCATGAGGAGGGCATTTTGAATCTTTTCACTTGTTATCATCCTCAAACTGATGAGATGAGTTTGTCCCTTTGAGTTTACCCCGTATATTGTTCCCTTTCATTGACATTTCCTTGTTTACACCATACAGACCTGAACAAGATGCTCGTCCTTGGAGGTCTCATGCCTCTAATTTCGGAAGGCATTCTTCTACTAGAGCTCAAGACATGCCTAAGTCTTCACGTGCCAGAGAGAGGAGCCCATGTCCCGACCCCCCATTAGAAGTGGAACCACTTTAGATTTATAATCCTGCATATCCTTATGCTTTGTGTGCCTCTGTGGGAGAATCCTATGTGCCCCGTATTTTATGCGATGATTCCTCCTCTAGAGTAGCGCATGATGACCCTTTATGCCATTCCTGGGCCCTAAGGCAATCCTCAAGACAACGGGGCACTAGCCGTCCCTCGATTGACTCTGGTTAGACTTCATATTATGTCGACTACTTTTTTGATGGAAGTAGCGGTGGGTTCCCAGATAATTAATAGGGGTAATTTATTAGGTCTATGTATGATGCTTTGACTATGACTCTTTAATATAATTTCACTTGTTATGCAAGGTAAATTTTATGCAAGCCTACTATGACCTTAATGCATATTAGCCCCCATTCCCACAAAAATCAAAAGATGCAAAAGAAAAAAAGGACATAATAAGTATTTTAAGAGCTCTATGGTCCTGATTAATATTTCAAAAATTCTATTGAATGATGTCTAGTATTACAATCAACTGAAATTTACAAGCCACGCTAAGGAAACCACTGGAAAGAATAAAAAGGGGCCGGTAGCAGCCTAGTAACTGCCCTGAATACCGGCCCGTACCTCTTTTTGGGGCCCTTATGTGGAGTCCCACTTGGACTTGGTGTCCTCTGAGTCCAAATTGGACTCAGTTATTAACCTAGCGGTAGGTAAGAACTCGACCGGTCGCTTAGCAGAATTGTACTTGGATTTGGATCAATTTTCTACAACTTATAAATTAAGGTTGCTTATTCTTTGAATTTTTATCAATTTGCAGTGAGATCTCGTGAGTGCAAAGGTAACTGCTATAATGTCGTTCAAGAAGATGTTGACTTCCTGACTCCTTTCCCGTGATGTTATGGACAAGCATGATCTTAAGAGTTTTCACGTAAATTGTCTTCTTAGCATGCACCAGGTTAAGATTTCTTGGGACTTTCTTGGAGCTGCTACCACCTTTTGGGATTCTGAATTCTAAGTTTTTCATTTTGGAAAACATGGGGTATGCCGCTTAGTGGAGGAATTTATCGCTATTATCGGCTTTTCTCTTTATTTCCCTCCTGCTTTACCATACATCTCTAGGAACCTTTCTTCTTTCTATAATCAGCACTTGGGTTTAGGTGAGCAGGATGTGTCTGTCGTATCATTCGAGGATGAAGTAGACTTTCTAGCTTTACTTTTTACCCTAAAAAGAATGGTTGTATTATTAATGATGTGTTTAGGCATAGGGCTCCCCTCTTGTGTCTCCTTGGGCCTTTCTTATCTGTGTGTGGCACTACAAATAACCTGCAATGTTGTTAAGCATAGTTGAGGCGATATGCTGTGACCATACTCCTATGCCACTTATTATTGCTAAGACTATCTTGTATCTGGGCCGCATCCACCATCACCCAGATCAGCTTTTAACGGGTAGCCCACTGCTGCTGTGGGTAGCCTATTAGGCCTAGGACCCGGGCTGTTTTTGTAGGGCTCCATTTTTCTTTTTTGTTATTTTATTTTTGTTTTGCTCTACTTCCTCTTTTTTTTTTCCTTTTTTCGAAGCTCAAAGCCGACCAGTATCTGCCTAGGCCTTACTGAATTTTTTTATTTTATCGTTGTGAAAATTTGGCTATTGGAGCACATTAGACTGATAGAAATTCTAAGGAAGGTAGGCGCTTATATAGCTTCATAATTCTACCAAAGGAAAAGGCTATTTAAAGATCAGTCTATGGCAAGCTAGACTAGTTTCTTAGAGAAAGGCCCCCATCTTCATTGGATCATTTGGTGGTGGCATATACATTGATTTGTGACCAAGGGGGAAGCTTTTGCCATATTCGTCTTCTTGGCTTATTCACTGGAACGTATTACTTCCTAGATCGAGTAATGAGGCAACTTAGATAAGTAACGTATCCCCGCACTAGAGTGTATTGTCCCTACATCCTGCAAGAATTATCATTCTCATATCAAGGCTTTGATGGACTATTGACTTCATCTTCCCACCATTGTGATGTTGTCTGTGTTGTATTCTCCGCACATCTCTAAGCATTACTTGAAGTAGATGACTGAATGTGATGCCACGGCAAGGAAGGATATTTATATTAAGTTGAATGCTACTAAGAAAGTCATGTCTAAGAATGACTGGTCCCGAAACAGGAAGAGGAGAGTTAAGCATCCTACCCCTCAAATACAGCCCTCCATTTATGAAGGAGAAGAAATTAAAGAATGACTAGAAATTTTAGCTTTGCCTCTTATATGTTTTTTTAGAATAAAGTGGAGTGCTTTTTCATAGTCACATGCTATTTAGGACTTTTATTTCAAGTTGTATGCTCTTAGAGTTTTGGATGGTAATAAAAGTATTAATTTTGTTCCTATCATAATTAAAAGCTATTCATTACTCATACTTCTCCTAATTGCATACCCTTTTCTAATTTCCCATAAGAAAGGCCCAACCCATACTTACGAAGAACCTAGCCTGGTTTCGTAAAGGAAGCCAATCGATTTTCCTGCAAATGAGTCATTAGGCCTACTCCTTTAGGTCACGGTAATTTATTAGGCCGGGCCATTTAGGCTTTTTATATATCTAAAGTACAGAATCAAGCCTTTATAGTTCATTATCCATTTATTTATTTATTATACCCTTGTTTTGTTTTCTTGTACGCTTAGAATAGGCCTTATGAACATACTAATTAAAAGCCTGCTATAGGTCTTTTAGGCATAATACTTCTTCAATTCATATCCATAAAGCTCCTTCTAACAAGATAGTCTTTATAATCTCTGGGCCTAACCAATTAGGTCTAAATTTTCCACTTGGATCTTGTATTAGGGCCCTTATCTATCAAAATCAAGTCACCCTCTTGGAGGCCCCCTAGCTTAACTTTCTTATTGAAAGCTCTTATAATCTAAGCTTAGTAAATCTAGTCATTGGGTAATGCCCTTAACCTTCTCTCAGCTAACATTACTAGCTCTTCATATTAGGCTTTTACTGAATCTGACTCTGAGATTTGGCTTTCAATAATTACCAATAGTGAGGGTATTCCTATTTCTATTGGGAGCACTGCCTCTATGCCATATACCAAAGAGTACGGAGTTGTTCCTCTAGAAGTTTGAATTGATGTATGTACCCCTAAAGGGCAAACGAGAGTTTATAGGGCCAATCCTTGTAATTTTCAGCCATTTGTTTCAATTATCGTTCAAATATTTTTATTATCTACTTCGACTGCTCCATTTGTCGAAGGAAGATAAGGGGATGACTTATGATGTTTAATCTTATACTTTTTAAGTAATGTTGCTACTTCCGTATTAAAATGGTTCCCCTAATCAGTTATTACTCCATGAGAACTGCCTTATCTGCATATGATGTTATGGAGGAAAAATTTAGCCACGCGCTTTAAAGTTATTTTTACATAAGAGGCCACTTTTACCCATTTTATAAAGTAGTCGATTACTACAAGCAAATATTCATGCCTGCTAGTCCCTTTTGGTGTAATTTTATCCTTGATGTCAATTCCCCATACTAAAAATAGTCATGTGGAAGTCAATGTTGAAAGAAGAGAGGCAGGCTAATGTTGCAAGTTAGCAGATACTTGAAATTTGTGACCCCTTCTTAGATACACATGGCGGTCTCTCTCCATTGTGGACTAATAATACCCTATTGTTTGGACCTTTTTGGCTAGCATTCTATCCTTTATATGTGGCCCATAGTCTCCACCATACATCTCTTTCATGATCCCTCAGGCTTTATCATGTGTTACACAGAGTCAATTCATGGCTATATATGTTTTCTTATTTGACTTCCCCTTGTCCTCAAATATTTCGAGGCTAAGAACACTAATGCTCATTGGGCTTTGAGGAAGATCCTGGTGGACATTCTTTGTTCGTCTGGTATTGATAAATGTCGTAATACCAAGCAATAAGGTTGATGATACATACATTAATGGTATAATAGTGAGCTGGTTTCTTCCTCTTTTCCACTTTTAGTGGCATCGAATGAATGCCACTAGGGATGTTGATCATTGAAGCTAGTTTTGCTAAGGCATCTGCAAATTGGTTACCCTCTCAAGGGAGATAGGTTTGGATGATGTGGCTAAAGTTCTTGGTGAGCTCCAACAAGTGAGCTTGGTGTGGTGCCAAGGCTTCACTTCTTTCCATTTTTACGATATTATCAAATTGGAGTCTCATGCACTCATGGCTTCTTGACTCCTATCTCTATAGCATTTTGTAACCCCATGATATAGGCATCATACTCTGCCATATGCCCCTTTGATAGATACCAAGAGGATACCTACCCCAAATCCTTTTGGATTTGAAGTCCCATCGAAGTACGTTGACCACACATCTTCTTCAACCTAAGGGACTTCATCATTGGGGAAATCCAAAGCTTCCTCCTTTTGATCCTGGGCCAAGTAAATATGCCAAAAAGTTGAATATGCCCCTTCCCTCACTGGACAATGGGGAATATAATGTAGACCAACTTCTGACAGCATTACTACCCACCTACCTACCTTGCCACTCATTAGCGCTTGTTGGAGCAGATATCTTATGGAGTCAATTGCTGCCATTATGTGTACTATATAGATTAACATATAATGTATAAGTTTCTTGGACGCCCATACTAAGGCCAATGCAGCCTTTTTCCATGGCCGTGTACTACGTCCCATATTCCTGGAACAATTTATATTTCTGGGCTAGCATGGGCCTCATGGCAGTGGCTATTGTAGTGACATATATGATAAGGGAAATGTCAAGTTGTGGGGGGCACCAATACTAGTAGATTAGATAGGTACTCTATGACTTTATCAAATGCCTCCTGTCACTTCTGACCCCATTCAAGCTTTGTCCCTTTCTTCAATTTCTTAATGGTAGGCTTACACACCATCTTTAGCTTTGACATAAAGCAACTACTGTGCTTTAAGCGACCCAAGAATCCTCGTATCTCCTTCTTTATCTTAGGCGGTAGCCTTTCTTGTATTGTCTTGATTTTTGAAGGGTCGACCTCAATTCTGCAAAGGCTAATAGCGTACTCTAGTAGCTTCCCTGAAGTAACTCCAAAAATGCACACTTCTATAGATTCAAATGCACATTGTATTTTGCGAGCCTAGTGAAGAACTTTCAAAGAGTTGCAGCATGCCTATTGCTTTGCTTAGATTTTATGATCATGCCATCCACATATACCTAAGCTTCTCTATGTATTAAGTCATATAGCAAGGTGGTAGCCCGTCTTTGGTAGGTAGCCCCAGCATTCTTTAACCCAAATGGCATTATAGTATAGCAATTTTTCCTATGAGGTGATGAATGTAGTCTTTTCCATGTCTTCTACTGCCACTTCGACTTGGTTGTGACCAGCGTACCTTTCTATGAAGGAAAGGAGAGCATGAACAGTAGTGTTATCGACTAAGACATGTATATATAGCAGTGAGAAGACCTCTTTTGGAATTGCCTTACTGAGATCCCTAAAATCTACACACATTCTCATTATCCCATCTTTCTTCGGGACTGGTACGATGTTTACTACTCATTATGGGTGCTTCCTTCTCCAATAGCTGGCAATCGTTGAATATTTCTATCCCTGACACTAGGATCCCCTTCTTCTTTATGTAGCAAGGTTAAAGAAAGCTATAAAAAGAAAAGGTGTCTCCTTCGTGCAAGAATTGTGCAAGAATTATCCATGAAGAGTGTAAGGATAGGGCCTAATAATGTAATGCTTGGATGCCCCTTCGTAGTAGTAGCCTTTCGAGCCTAGGCTTCTTACCTAGCCTTTATCATTTCCACTAGAGTATGGTGATATCCTAGTCCAAATTTATGATCCTCTCTTTGAGTCAAGGGGAAGATAGTCCACCCTTGTGCTCTTCGTCCCTATAGCCACTCCTAATGAGTAGCCCCACTTCTTAAGGATAGAATTCATGTTTGGATTAAAACAAGGATCAAAGTCGAAAGGAGCTCTATCATTTTCCAAGACTTCCACTGTTTCAAAATTATAGAATTCCTCGATAATCATGATTGTGCTCTATTTCCTATACTAGCCCCTGGTTGCAATCGTAGCACATAACTATCACCTTCAATGGCAATCACCTCACCTTTTATTAACATCTCTACTGTCTAATGTAAGGTGGGAGGAACTTCCTAATGATCGAGGAGCCATGGTCTTCCTAGAAGTAGATTGAAGTAGCTGGTATATCAAGGACTTGGAATTCTACATTTCTTTCGATAGAGTCCACATTAATGGGGAGGAGGAAAGTGCCCAACACTAAACTCTTTGAGTTTTCATATGCTCTTAAATGAATGGATATAGCTGAGAGCCGATCTTCCTCGATTCCTAGCTTTTTAGCCGTTCTCTGAGGACATACATTTACTACTAAGCCATTATCTTCCAAGGCCAGAGGTATTTGCTTCTAAAGGCATATTAAAGTGAGGTAAAGGGTGTTGTTGTGTGACATGCCTCTAGGATGGAGATCTACACTGCTAAAGGTTATAGTACCTTCAGTAACCGTAATTGAGGTTAACATTTCTTCCGATGCAGCTTCAGCAGATACCTTAATTTTATTTAGCGTATCTACCAAACGTTACCTGTGTGTTTGAGAAGCTGCTATGAGTTGTCAGATATTGACATCCGCTTTGAGTTTCTTCAATTGCTTTATTACTGGTTCCTCTTCTTGGGGTGGCACTACCTTTTCTTTTTAGGGGGGCTGTTATGGGCCCTCCTTGGCTTGATGTCGCTCGAATGTTATAATGTATTAGACAATCACTTGGTCCTCCTCTTGCTAGACATCATCATTACTTGCTTCAATGGGTAGGTTGCTCCTTTGGTTTTCATATACACCATCCTCATCACTTTTCAATAGCTTAAGAACTTCCAAATTTTATGTAGGCTTGCTCACCATTGTTTTGGGCGTTTTGTATGAACATAAATGAGTCCCATTCCTCCTCTCGACTATTGATAACAAAAATGCTGTCGTGATTCCTAAGTGGATTATTGTAATTGTTGGGCTTCTGGGTTGCTTTAGGCAATGGGGGTTGTCCTAATCTAAACATCCTCTCCATCCTGTTTTTGAAAGTCCAACAATTTTTAGGGTCATGTCATTGCAAACGATGCCACTTACAGTACTTGGTCGAAACAAAGCATTTGGACTGCCCAAGGGAGTAAGTTTCTGGCCTAATCTTGGGGAGGTCTCTTTTTCATTTGGCCAGAAGTCATTCCAAAGCTTGAGTGAAATAGTTCCTATGGCAGTATATTTGATAAAATGATTTAGCATATGTATGTCCTTGGAGCTTGCTTGCATCAAAAGTATGATATTTATACAATATCTTTACAGCCGATTTATGCTCATAATAATTGTTATTGTTAGATCTTTAATTGATTTTATTTGATTTTATAGATGTTGAATAAATTAACCAAAAAAAGCTTGGCAAAAACAAAAAAATAAAATAGTCCTAACGTCTACCCTTGCATGCGCCTGGCATGCGACACCCCCTTCCCCTTAATTTTCTCTCACCTCTCTCGGTTCTCACCAGCAGAAAGCCCGACCACCCCATTCTCAGCTTCACCTCATGCACTCTCCATCCTCATCATCTCATCCCCATCCCTCCTCTCTCTCTTCGAAAACTCCACCAACTAGCACCACCATCTCATCTCATCCTCATCCACCATCGTTCACCACTTCCTTCACTGCCTGCACGACATGCCAGCACAGCATCCCCATCTATCGTGCACGCCAGTCCACATCAAGGGCCGAGATGGAAGAGGGCTCGGGTATAAATCAGAGGCAGTGATACAAGGACATATGATTCGAGTTTTAGGTTTTAGTTTTGAGGTTTTTAGGGTTCAATTTTAGGGTAGTCTTAATTCAAGTTTTAGAGAATTTAGGGATTTATTTTGAGTTCAATTTTAGTGATTTAGGGTTCGATTTGAGTTGATTTTTGGTTATTAAGTTCGATCTCTAGCTTGCAATTTGCATATTTGGTGCATAATTTGTTGATTTGGAGCTTGTAATGGATTGTCATGGGTTTTTCATGGCTGAAACATCTAAGTTCCCCCTCCCCTGTTTTCATTCTGTGAAGCTTTAGTAATGGCATATCTTCCATTTTTAATGAACTTTAAAGCTCATTTGCGTTTGGTTTTGGGTTAATGGATGGCTGAAATTGAGCTTCCCCTCATCCCCTTCTTTTCTCTTTTACGATAGCTCAACTAGGGTGAATTAAGCAATGAACTTGGTTTGCTATTTTGTTAGGGGATTTGGGTGAATATTGCTCCTAGGTCGAGCTGTGTGCTAGGACACCCATGGATTCATGTTACCCTACTGCCTCTTCAGTGCTCTGTTCTACTTGTTCTGTTCTCCTGGACTGAACATTGTTGATGCTGAATGCTGCTGGATTTTAGTCTAGGAGATGTTGGCAAAGACCTCTGGTGATCACACTAAATTTTGGGTTGTTCGGTTGGTTAATTTCTAAATCCCTAGTTCTCATTCTTCTGATTTTGCTCACAGTTTAGGTTACTTATTTCATTTGCAATACTTTCGTTCTTGCTCTCTTTAGTCACTTGATCAATTCACTTTTTTTATCTTGTTTATTTAGATAATGTGATTAATTACATTTAAGTTTGCTTTATCTTAATATAAAGCTATTTGGGGCTAATGAAATCCGATGAATAGTTATAATCTGTGGTTTTATTTGTTTATTGTTTTGGAATGATGCTAGATTAGTTTAATTTCGTACTTAGTGACCCTAATCTCTTTCACCGTCCTTGAGGAGATGACCATCAAGTACTACGATGATAGTCATATACTTGTGGTATATATTTTTCACTCAAAATTATTTTACAAGTTTTTGGCATCGTTGCAGGGGACAACTGCATGGGATTAGGTTGCATTTACTTTTGACGAGCTACTTTCTTATTAGTTACATATATTTTATCTCGCTTTGTTTATTTCATTATTAGTCATGATTAGTTCAGTTCATTTCTTGAAAATTTCAAAAATCCCAAAAAAAAAAAAATAGAAAAGCCTAAACTTGAAAAAAAAAATGGAAAGAAATTGTGAAAACCCCTAAAAATTGAAAAACTTTAGAAACTTCAAAAACAAATGGCAAGTTTCTATTTCCCTCAGTTTGAGCATGAAATATTTTGGCGATACTTGAGCAGATTGAATGAATTTCGTGCCCAATGTGTGATTATTGTTTTACGAAATGGGAAATATGCCAAGTGATCTTTGAAGGTCTTAATGATGAATATAAGGGGTCATGTTGAGACTATATACCCCAGGACTCTGGATTATTTGTTCACTAAGACTCTTGATGATATTTGGGATTTCTTTGAATACTTCGCTTATGATACGTGGGGGTATGACAATGCTAGAGAGACCTTTAGTTGCCCTCTCGCGACCCTTTTATGATGCATGCTATACCTTTATTTGAGAGTTAGATTGACGTCATATGTTCTAAGCACTCTTATGCTTCATGTGCTCCTATTTCATGTGATTATTGTGATGCCTTTGACCATGATATTGAAACTTGTCCATTGCTTGGTGGACCACATAGATTAGAGGCAACGGCTGCCTTTAATAGGGAGATTTATTTGCAAAGTTTACTCAAAACTGACCTTAGTTTAGGGTCTCCTACACCTGACTCTAGGTCTTGTGATGACTTTGATGTTAGAAGTGAGGCATCAATTCCTTTAGGGCATGATTGTTATGATGACACACATTCTGATGACCTTAAGGTGTCGAGTGATCCCTCATCACCTTTTACATCTCCCCTTGAGACTAGAACTTCTTTGGACGCCTCTGAGGATGTCCTAATTATCCCTAACTCCTCTCTTCCCTTGACTCCCTTAGGAGAGCTTGAGGATGGAGATGGATTTAAGACTGTATGCTAGCTTTGATGATCAGTGTGGCACATTAGTTGAGTAAGAGGATACCTTTTCTGTGGAGCATTTTCTCGATAACCCTTCTGATGTGGAGTTTAGTGAGGTTTCACCTCACATTGAGCATTTTGATTCTAATTCTATTGAGTCTTTCCCTGACTTAGCCCCCATCCCTCCCATTTCACCCCTTTTTTCTCCTTTTCACCTTTTTCTTCTTTCTCTAGAGCCTCATAAGTCTACTTTCGTAGTGTCTGAGACTTTTGTGCTTAGTAATCTTTGTTTAGATCAGACTCTTGATAGTGACATAAAGAGACTCGATGATGACTTTGAGGTGAAGGACTTGACTTTAGGCCCTCTAGTAAGCTTCACATTTCATTTGATTTGCCTTAACTTGGTCCTTCCTTATCCCCTTTTAGAGATGTGGGACTTCATTTGATCATTCATATCACTCTCAATGGTTTATGCATTCATATAGTCATATCTTTGTTAGACCATTAACGTCTCCATCTGATTTTGCATATATACATCTCTCTTCTAATTGGGCTACGAGCTTTCATAAGCTCAAGAGAACCTTGAGTTGCATTCCATTCTCTATTTTAGCTCCACTTTCCGTTTCTAACTACTTGCATTTTTGTAAGGATTGTGTCCGTATGTTTTACAAGCTACTTCGATCATTGGTTAGTTTTGATACAAGTAGCATTTTGTGAGTTGTGATGGAGCGACTAAAGCTCTATGGTCCTCCTCGATGTCATCTGAGTGAGGCATTTAGTTTGTGTACAATCTATATCTAACGTGGTATGATCGTTCCACCCTCCTCTCTTCTCTTTTTCATTTCTTTTCTTTATTTTTGTGCATAGCTGTGGATATTTAGGGTTGTTATCTTTTCTTCTCATACTTAGAGTTATGGATATTTAGGACTGTGATTGTATGGATGATCAATCTTGAGGAAAAATTTAGGATTTGTTGAGCCGAGTTAGCTATGATCACCCTTGGCTGTGTGCGATATATTTTGTTTGTGATTACTTGTTAGTTGTGGGTATCTAGGATTGTGCATAGTTATCGATATCTAGGATTATTTTTGTGTATGTTTCAGTTGTGTTTTGTTCTCTTGGTTTGTGAATTCTGGTTTTTCTTTGATATTGTTTCGTACTTTGTTTTTGTTTCATATTTTGTTTTTGTTTCCTTTTTGGTGTTTTAGTGGTTTTGCTTTTGCTTTGCATTGTGCTTTTCTTTTGTTTCGAGTCTTGTTTTGTTTTAGGTTTCCTTTTCTTTTGTCTTTTATTTGGTGGGTCCTTGTTCATGTTGAGTATTTTTGTCTTTTTAGGATATTTTAGTTGTGTTTTGCATATTGGTGGTATGGTTTTGTAAATAGGAGATTTCTGCTTTCTTTTTGTTCTATTAGTTTTATATTTTGTTTCTCTTTTGTGGCTTGTTTTGTTTAAGGTTTCTTTTTTTTAGTTTTGTATTTAGTAGCTCCTTGTTTCTTGTTTTATTTCTATTTTAGTGATTATTTGTGTTCTATTTGTTTTCTTTTCTTTTCTTTTGGTTTTTTTTAGTAGTTGTGTTTGGTTTGCTTGGGGTTTGGTTTGGTTTGGTTTCTATTTTGGTTTTGGTGATTATTTGTGGTTTCTTGTTTTGGTTTTGGTTATTTAATGGTTTGGTTTGTTTTAGAGGGTTTTGTTTTTGCTTTTCTT
This sequence comes from Carnegiea gigantea, assembly GCA_029747015.1. Classification (NCBI taxonomy): domain Eukaryota; kingdom Viridiplantae; phylum Streptophyta; class Magnoliopsida; order Caryophyllales; family Cactaceae; genus Carnegiea; species Carnegiea gigantea. Next base: position 125,325 of record JAKOGI010001462.1, read on the forward strand.
TTGTAATTTTAATTTTGGTGATTTTGTGCTTGTTTTTCGTTTTGTTTATGATTTTTATTGGTGTCTATAATTTGTATATACCTATGGTTTTGTGTTAGTTTTGCAGTTGTATATCTTATGTAATTCAAAAAGATTTTTATTTTTCTTTTGGAATTTTTGTGCTTTCTTAAGTAGCTGTGATCCTATGTGGCTAATTTATTGAGTTATATGTAAATAGAGTTTGCATGATGAGATGTCTAGTTGAGGATGTATATTCGATTTTTCATAATAACCCCATCTCATATGTGTGATTTTGCGGTACCTTGCTCACTTTATCGTCAATTCTTAGGGTCTTCTTGTTAATTGGCATGTGAACTATTTGTTTGTCGAAGTTGTCTTCTAAACTCTTGAAAAATGCAAAGAAAAAAAGAAGAAAAAACAAAAAAGTCTACAAAGTGAATAAAAGCCGGGGCACTACTGTTCATAGACACTATCTTTATTTTATATCTTTAATTGGCTTGAATCTATGCTATTGTACTTGATTACACATCTGTTTGGGCAATGAAGTAAATGCTTTGCACAATCTAATAAAACCCCTTTTTATGGAAGGCCTGAATATTTATAAGTCAAGCAAGTTTTATTCTTAGGGAAAAAAGAAGAAAAAAATGAAAATGGAAAAACAAGGAAAAAAGGAGCAAATAAGGCAATTAGGCAAGGAAGTAGGATCATGTCGATGTTAGCAACTCGATTCATAAGGATTGATAAACATTAGCACATGCACCAATGTGTGAATATCATTGCATAATGTGTGTGGGGTGAAAAATGAGAGTCGGGATGCTTCTTAAGACTTAAATGTCTTCTGATTGTGCATTCTATTTGTATATAATTTGGTGATTTGGTTACTATAGTGATACAATTGCCTAGATTGTGTACATGATTTCCCAATTACTTATATATATGTATATGTATTGAAAAAAAAAACCAAAAAGATTTTCCTTTATTTTTGAAATAATTTTTGTGGGTATTTCACTTAAAAATCCTCATGAGACCTCACTCGTCCACTTAGGAAATCGAGGGGTTTAAAGGGCTTATTGCATACGCTAAATACAATCATGATTCCTGCGAAAGTGAGTTAGAATTTTTCATTTCTTTTTAGGTAGTTTAGTTGTTTTACTCAATGACGATCAAAATCTTGGTGTGAGGGTATTTGTTTACCCCAAAAATAAGATATTTGCCTAATACCTTTATACTCGATTTATACTCGTAATAATTCTTATTTCTTGATTTTTATTTGATTTTATTTGATTTTGTAGGTGTTGAATAAGTTAAAAAAAGCAAGGCAAAAACAAAAAAATAAAATAACCTAATATCTACCCTGGCACGCGTCTGGCACGTGGCACCTCCTTCCCATTAATTTTCTCTCTCCTCTCTCGGCTCTCACCAATAGAAAGCCCAAAAACCCCATTCTCGGGTTCACCTCAAGCACTCTCTATCCTCATCATCTGTTGTGAATTTTCCGCAAGCGTACGGTTTATCGTTATACGAATTACGGATATCGTCCTCAAGGATAATTGTGAACCTATGCCGCTAGAATTCTAATTCAAATGCTAAATTGACAAGCACCTGAATCAAATTATTGTTCTAACAATATGATTTTAGAATCCTAATTTACATGAGTAAAGCAAGCATAAAATAGGTATTATAAGTTCCAGAACAACCCACACATGAACAGCATAAATAGCATACGAAACCCGGCATAAATAGTTAGTAAAGCAGCCATAAAGTTTCAGAGTCTAGCACAACATCGAACAGTATCGAATAGTGCAAGGGCAAAATCAGTCAAGCTAGGCCGAGCATCCAACTCACCCACAAAGAACAGCACCGTAACAACAGGGAAGGCAAACCCAGAAATTGCAAACCCAATTCGAATCTAACTTAAGTGAAATTGCAAACTAGAAATCCGCAAGCACAATTCTAACCTAGAATAGGGATATTGAAGCAGGGGAGAAGGGAAAGAAGAAGAGCACGAATCAGGGGAGAAAACATCCAACGAAAGCGAACAACTTCACTGAACAATTCGAATAGGACCTAAACAACACCAAACTCCAATGATGCGTGCAAATCGCAGGCTATGAATCGAAATCGAAATCGAAATCGAAATCAAGCCACAAACCCTAACTGCCAAAAAATTGAAAATCAAACTTCTAACACTGAATCGAAATCGAAATTTAACTAAAGCTGAAACTTAAACTAAACTAAACCCTAAAACCTAGTTAGATACCTCCCCAATGGTGAACAGCCCTCCATTTGTAGCCCCTGTTACCGCCTTCTGCCCTCCACCATTCACTACTTCCCTTGTTCTTCTTGTAACCAATGCATTGAAGATGAAATTGATGATGAACTGGGTAACTGTTGCAAGGAGGGAGATGAAGAAGCAATTATGTGAGACGGTTGAAGAAGAAGAAAAGCAGGGGAGATGAAAAGAAGCAAAGGCAAAAAATGAAGGGGGGCTCGGCCTCTTCGGGGCAGAGGGGAAATGAGAGGAGAGAGAAAGAGAAAAGGGAGGGGGAAATTATGGTCGGGTCACGCGAGCCAAACGTGACCGGCTTTTACTTATTTTTTTAATTATTTTGTTGTTTTGGGTTTGGTTTGGGTTTGCATCCATTTGGCCCAAGTCTTCAATCTTCGGCGTTCCTTCATCTTTTTTGCGCATTTTGGCCCGAGTTATTCCATACCTATACAATAAAATCAAATCAAACAAAAACCTAAAAATAATACCTGTAAAATGTCTGTAAAATAAAACCAAATCAATACCTGTAAAATAAAATAAAATCAAACAAAAACCTAAAAATAACAATTATTTCGAGTATAAATTAGGTAGAAAGGTAGTGTAAAAAGAGCACATTTTTGACGTCAACATCATCTCATCCCCATCGCCCTCTCTCTTTGAAAGCTTCATTAACTAGCACCACCATCTCATCTCATCCTTATCCACCATCGCTCACCATGTCCTTCACTGCTAGCACAGCATCCCCATCTGCTGTCCACGCCAGTCCATATTAAGGGTAGAGATCAAAGAGGGCTCGGGTGTAAATCAGAGGTAGTGACGCAAGGACACATGGTCCGAGTTTTAGGTTTTAGTTTTGAGGGTTTTAGGGTTCAATTTTAGGGTGGTCTTAATTCCAATTTTAGAGAATTTAGGGATTTATTTTGAGTTCAATTTTAGTGATTTAGGGTTTGATTTGAGTCAATTTTGGTTTGTTAAATTCGATCTCTAGCTTGTAATTCGCATATTTGGCGCTTAATTTGTTGATTAGGAGCTTGTAATGGATTGTTATGGGGTTTTCATGGCTGAAACATCTGAGTTACCCCTCCCCTTTTTTTGTTCAGTGAACCTTTAGTAATGGCATATCTTCCATTTTTAATGAACTTTGAAGCTCATTTGCATTTGGTTCTGGGTTAATGGATGGCTGAAATTGAGCTTCCCCTCATCCCCTCCTTTTCTCTTTTGCGATAGCTCAACTATGGTGAATTAAGCAATGAACTTGGTTTGCTGTTTTGATGGAGGATTGGGTCGAATATTGCTCCTAGGTCGAGCTGTGCGCTAGGACACCCATGGATTCATGTTACCCTCCTGCCTCTTTAGTGCTCTATTCTACCTGTTATGTTCTCTTGGGCTGAACAGTGTTGATGCTGAATGCTGCTGGATTTTAGTCTAGGAGATGTTGGCAAAGACCTCCGATTATCACACTAAATTTTGGGTTGTTCGGTTGGTTAATTTCTAAATCCCTAGTTCTCATTCTTCTGATTTTGCTCACAGTTTAGGTTTGCTTTATCTTAATTTGAAGCTATTTGGGGCTAATGAAATCCTGTGAATAGTTATAATCTGCAGTTTTATTTATTTATTATTTTAGAATGATGCTAGATTAGTTTAATTTTGTACTTAGTGACCCTAATTTCTTCCATCATCCCTGAGGAGATGACTCTCAAGCACTACGATGATAGTCATATACTTGCGGCATATATTTTTCACTCAAAATTATCATATAGAGCTACTAGCCTTTTTGTCTTTATTTTGGTGATTGCTTTTTTAGTTACTACCTGTCTTGGCAGGTGCCCTCTTGGATAGCTCTTCTTTCATTAACACGCCAACATTCCCAAATGCAGTGAAGTTCTTAAATGGTGTGAATAGCAAGTGCTGCTTAAATGTAGGCTGGAGGTTTCTGATGAATAGCCTTATATGATTGCTTCAGAGGGTTGGCCTACCATATGGGCAACCTTTGCCCTCCATCTAGCCAAGTAGTCCATGAACCTTCTTTTCCCCCCTGATTTGGTAGCTCTAGATCTCTAAATTTAATTGGGATATTTGTGTTCTATGAATACTGGCGTAAAAATTCCTTGCAAAAATCATCCCAATTTGTGACTTTTCGTGGCTCGATAATGTTGCACAATCTCATGACGTTCTTGTCAAAGGTCCAAGGGAAAATGAGGTGGAAGATGTCCTTATCTACCCCCTCTAGGGGCTCTAATGAAGTTCCTTACATGGTTAAGTGGATTTTTAGTTCAATGAAACTTGATGTTAGATATGGTGAGTTTTGGGGGTAACTTCCCTTTTCAGATTGAAGCGAATACACATAATCATTAAAATAACCATTGAACTTGGAGAATTCCTTAAGCAATTGTTCTATGTTATGTACGCATGGATTAGTTTCAAAAAAAATTGTTCTCCAACTCCTTTTTCTTTCTATTTTCTATTTTTAATTCCTCACCCTTTCCCTGTTAGGAATTATTGGTTAGGTTCTGAAGCGTAGCAGCTATTAACTCTGCCATCTTATTGCTCTCCTTCATCTTGGCTTGTATCTTGTTGATTAGCTTCATAAGTTGAGTGATCTCGTTATACCCTAATATTAAAATAAGTGTATGATCTCCCTTTGATTTAGACCTTGACCTTGACCTTGACCTGACTAGTAGAGTTTCTTCTGACTGGTCCTTGGATAAAAGTCTCCTAGTTGTTGGACTCCACTCATATACTTTGTTATTCCTCCCTATTCTGATAAATAAGAGAAAGTACTCAAGGACAAGCTCATCTAAGGACCTTTTCCTAAGAATTTAAAATGTGATAACTTATAAAATACAAAAATCCTAAGACCGAGAGCCCAGTATGTTGTCTATGTGCTGACTCAAACTGACACAGATTGAATTGGACCTGATGGCACGTACTGACCGAGTTCACTGTTGGACCCTAGCATTGACCAACTAAGTTTCACCTTTTTAACCCTAAGTCCTAACCAATCTAATGCACTTAGACTCCTAGGGAGCCAGTCGGGTTCTTTATCCCCCTTCCCCCAAAAATGGCTTTATAAGTCTTCATCCTTTATCCTTAGTCCAAACCAAATAGATACAAGTAGATACCCTTTAGGACACCTGTCAGGTTCCTAATTAGCCAAGCGGGTTGACTTCTACTCCATTTTCCTAGTTCTAGATTGATAATATTCTTGGCTAAATTTTTCTTGAAATAGTCCTGGACTCCTAACGAAATCCAGACTCTCTCTCTCTCTCTCTCTCTCTCTCTCTCTCTCTCTCTCGATCAACCAGTCATACTTATTCAAGCGTGGCTGAGTTTCTCTTTTACTCCCTAAAATTAGGGTTAGAACTTAACCGGGTCCGAGGTTAAGAGCCCTTTAGAGCTTAATTAGCCTTAAGCTAACTTGGTCCATAACTTTAGCCACTAAGTTCGACCTTTCTCAACCTCGGCTTTCCTAACATCTACAGCATCAAAGTATAGGCCCTAAGGCTATGTTACAGCTAAATATACCATAAACGCACGATGTAGTTGTAGCTAGCAACCAACAAGTACGAGTTGTATCCACATGGAATTGTATTTTCAAGCACCAAAGCTAACCTAAGCGTATAAATCTAGACAAATCAAAAAGGTGATAGAAAGAGGAACTAAACTACTAAGGCAAACAAAAAGGACTTGGATTACAATTAAACCTAATATCGACAAACTAATCTAGTCAAACTCTCACCTTCCCAATATATGCTAACATTCAGAGATGATTGGTTGCAACATTAAAGCTGACCCAAGCCCTCTTTCAAGGGTCGAAGGATAGTTTAATTGTTCCAACTACATATTTTCATTAAACTATAAGAGTAACAACCCTAGACTTAGGATGAATTCACACTATTTTCTTGTTCAAACACTAGCTATCCTTCCCTGTACCCCCCCCAAAAAAAAAAAAAAAACACTAGCTATCTTATCCAGCCACACCAGCCAATCAACCTCACCTTTCCGCACATGTCAACTGCCTTAAAACACGAATGGAAACTATTTCAAGCATTTCATCAAACCCTTGGCCAGCATGAGAGAAAACTCTTAATCCAAGCGTACAGAAGATAGGTTAAGACTTAAACAAGATCAATTATGCATCTCAATAGCTAACCATAATGAAAGAACAGAACTTGTGCTATCTCCTCTAATTGGACCTACTTCTTAGGGCCTTCAAAGGCATAGTTGGGATAATTTTCTAATCATAGGTAATTTAAAAAATACAACTGCCACTTTTAGGCGTCTACACCACATAACTGGCAATGCACCAAAGCCAACATAGTGTTTATGCAGGCTAAATGACAAGTGACCATTTTGAACTTAATTTCACCTCGGCTTCAGCCAAATTAACTATTACATATGGCCACTGCTAATATGTGGAGAGACGGAGGTAATGCTAATGATAATAAGAACTGTGATGATGATGACAAATTCAAATTAAAAAAGCAAAATAGAAAAAAAGGGCGACAACATCAAAATAGTTTGCACAAGGAGGTTGACACTTCATTGGCTTGATACGTACTGATATAGCCTTTGATCGATCATATGCAAAACTTTTATCCTTTGCCTTCATATATGTTCTGGAAAACAACTTCATAGCAGTGATTGTCTCTCTAGCTTTCTGTTATATGAGTAAATTGCAAATTATGTAAGCAACTAAATGTTGTAAATGTCCTGACATCATAAAAACACAACCTGAATAAGCAAATGCATACCATTGTCTTTGCAACTGTAGAAGCCAAACTAATCATTGAGTAGGACAGGTCCCAGCTTTAGGCCTAGTAACTTTGTTTGGCCTGAATTGCCTTGATCTCTTCCAAAAAAAAAAAAAAAAAAAAACCTTTAGATGCCTGCTCATGATGCAACAACTGTTACCGAACATTTGGAGATAGCCATGGTATCACATCAGTTGGTTTTTTCTTACTGACTTCACACAGCATGTCTTTAAGGAGATTCTTCCCTTTGTCCCAATATGCTTCCTTAACAAGAGATGCATGTTCAGCTACCCATTGGTATCGAGCCTACATTTGTCCACAATTTTAAGTCCCAAAAATGTAAGGATAGAATCATGGAATGGGATGTAAAAAATAAATAAGTAGAATTAATTAAAAACTCCAACAGCCAAGTCTCTTACTTGTTAAAACTCCGCCAAGGCTTTTTTCCTTCAATTTTATCATGCTAAATTCCCTTTTTCCAAGCTATAAACAATGACACAAATAACATATGCACTACATAGGCATAACAACAACTCTAGAAATAACAAGATCAATGACAAGTCCTCGGCAAAGTTCAGTCAAGAAACATAATTAATAGGAAGTCCTACATATCCCATGCCCAATGCTAAAAACAGCTTTAATAGAACTTTAATCAGGCAGTGAAAAACTTAAGAGGTAACACACTTATAGAGCTAAACCCTTACAATTTTGCAATCCCGTTTCAACAAAGCGTACCACATAATTCCTCTATATAGTCATTCTCAATCTTTAAGGCAAGTGGACCACAATTATTGTCATCAAATATAGTCCAAGAAATAAATATAGAAACAAAAAATAAACATATAAATAGCAAACAGCCAGTGATCCTTAGTCAAACTAAAGCTCAGAGTCATTGAGTTCCCATCCTTTAGCCATTCCAGCTGTCATATGGACAAACCTTTCATTGTTAAACATAGTACTGAATATTAATTTCACAATGAAACAAACCTTTAGAAAGAGAGCAAAATTACTTGGGCCCTAAAAATATAAGTTCTGACTAGGAAGAAGACTTTCAACAGTCAATCATTACAAACTAACTAATGTAGTCAAAATCATTCAACATAGATCATGATTAATCCCAACTTATTAAAAATAAATATACATACATACTTTGAATGCATTCCACCAAAAGGTTTCATGTGTTCCAGTAGCTCCCTCCGACATGTGTAAGGAGCCCAATAGTAGCTTTTGATACTTAGAGTGACTTGATTAGATACTTTGTTATGATCAAACCTATTCTAAAAACAAACCTAAATATGACAAGGCTAGAGTCAATACAAAAAGCAAATAAATAGAACCATAGCAAATAAACATAGTATTATCTATATCAACTTTTGATACTCACTATAAACCATCACAGGAATGAGCATCCAATACACCTGGATTACCCGTTCCATCAGATAAACCATGGGATATCATTGTATCATCATGGGACAACATTGTATGATTAAGTGGTTCTAAAGGTTGTTGTGTCTCATCTAAATCAACAAGCCCATGCTCACCCCTATACCTTCAGCGAACATTCCTCTCTGTCTATCTCGACCAAATATTTAAATAGATTGCACATGTGAGTCAGATGCCATATGTAAAACCATTAGGAAATAATTACTTACATTATATTACAACCTACAAATTAATAACTATTGAAAATAGTATACTTGTTGAAACCTAAAAATTTACACAAATAAATATTGGAGTAACCATAAATATACATATAAGAGGTTATGTTTCTAAGTTGCCAATATTCATATTAGTGCACCAAAACACATTAAGTAATCAAAACAAAATAATGATTGGTCATAATGTATTTACAATATAACGTGCAAATTAACAAATATCAAAAACAGTATGTGTTAAAACCCTGAAAATTAACATAAACAAATATTAAAGTAACCATAAATAAACATATATAAGGTTATATTTCTAATTGTGAATATGCACATAGGTGCACCAAAATACATTAAATAATCAAAACAAAATATTATTACTCATAATCTATTTACAGTATAAAATTCTCCATAAAAAGCAATTTTGTATTAGACAAAGAAAGATTATGACTTAAAGACAAACAAGAAACAAGAGTGAAAATATGAAGTACAAACCCCGCCACCAGTATGGATTACCCAAAACTTGAAATTACAAATTCCTAATTTGCAATCCTCCAAAGCAAAGAATAGAAACTTAAATTTTCAATACAAATGCAAAAATTAGCAACATTTGCAAGCAAATAGGGATCAAAATCGAAAAACTCACGGCCTAAAGCTAGGTTAGGGATGGGAAGAAACTACACTAGGTAGCAAGCAGAGATACTTAATGTTAGTGTTCGTAGGGTTTTTGTTGAGATCAAGCAAATATTACGAAGTAAGAGCGTGAAGGAAAGAGAGAGGGCCAATAGTCTAGCTGAAGCTGTCTTCTTCACCACACTAGTTTTTCTCTCTCCTCACTCTAGCTCTTTTCAATAGTGATGGTTAGAGTTTTTTATAGTCAGAGAAGGGAGGATCTTAAGGATGAAGGGGGAGAGACAAAGAGGGGTGGAGTGAGAGAGAAAGAGAGGGGGCACTAGGAGTGAAATTCAATAGGTAGACATGGCGAAGATGTGAATGCAAATGGTGGGAAGTGGAAATTTTTGGGGGACTATTTTTCATTCATGTACAAAAATATCCCAAAATGGAATCAGAAATGGACTAGAAATTGAAACCAATTTATTAATTGATTTTGTTCTTGAGATCGGATTTAGTCTCCGTTTCCAAATATTGAAACACACCACTTAATGAGTTTTAAAATTAGAATCCACAACAAAAGTTTATGTTTGTGGTTTCGAAAATGTAATTTTTGAAACTGACTTGTATTTGGTTTCTAAACGTGAGTTTTTTTGCAGTAACTTCTAAATTGTGCTTCCTTAATCTTATCCTCTATGGGTGGCACTCCTACATTTTCCCTAAAGATTTCAATATTTGTCTTGTCTAATCTTCTATGGCCATACATCCATCAAATCATCTTTATTTCTCCAAACATCATCATTTTTGTACTTGAGTTATCTTGACTAACTAAGATTGTGTTCCATATAAGAAGACTATACTATACGATAATGCAACGCCTTTAATTTTAGTAGGATCATTATTATCACACAACATTCCATGCTACATGACAATTTAAGTGGGTGGATAAAATATGGTTTTGCTATTCTTCAGGTACAGGTTTGAAAGTTTCAAACCCTAACCCTAAGGTTTCGGGGTTTTGATCAGCCGAATGGGGTTAAATGCTTACTTCATGTATTTTGTTCCCTCTAAAAACATAATAAACCTAAAATAATTTATTAAATGAAAAAGGATAATCTAGCTTACATAACTTCTAACTTTTTGATCTTCAACCTTTTTTAAGAGCCAAACTTGAAAATATGAGATTTATTTACATTTTTTATTATATTTCCTGAAGAGTATAGTTTTAAGAAAAGCATATATCTAATAGTTATAGACGCCAAATTTCTACCCAATAAATAAATAAATAAATAGTTAATGACGTGAATAGCCTATCCTAAAGGCTAGGAGATGGTCAACCACGTACAGTTCACTATTTTACCTACCACGTATAGTTTACTATTTTAGGATGATGACAGGATATGTCTTATTATGATTAGGTAGTCAATTGTTTCTTTGCAAATAGGTCAAGTAGGATTAGTAGCAATGCATCACAAATGTGACATTGTAGTAATAGACTACAATAGTTCCTTTTTTAAAGATTGAAAGAGTGGCAGCTTGAGAGAGAGAGAAAAAACAGAAAAATACTCAAAAGATCATGGAAACGTATGAGTATTCTACTCTTTCAAAGTGAATTTTGTGTTTACCATATTGAAAGACAAAAAATGAAGTCAAATATTTGGATGAATAGAAGTTTGCTTTAGAAAATCTTTTTAAAAAAATAGTCTGACCCAACTCTTACCCTAATGAGTTTGAGCAAAATAGGCGCAGGTCTAAAAATCTTGTCTAAAATCCTAAATTTATTGGCTAATTCAAGTCAGGTTATATCAGATAAATTTTTACCAATCAACTCTAAATACATTCAATCATTTTGGTCGTTTCACCATTATACGTTGGATATTGTTCTCATCAATCTTTCATTTACCACCTCTCTTTTTGAAAGCGAAGGCATATATAATATTTTATATTAATCTATTTCCTTTGTGATGAAATGTATGATGTTTTGTTAAGATTTTTTCGTCCCATGCGAAGCTAATTCATGGATGGCGGCCCCTTACTAAACAAATGCGACCATGATGTCTTCATTTATACTAGAAAAGACCTTGCACACCTTTTGACTTCCTATTATGATTTTCTCTTTTTTACAAGTCTTTCTTTTTATTTTTCTCTTTTATCCGTAATATATTCCAATTTTATGCTTGATCTTGATCTTGATTCCTGATCATTTATTTGCTTTGATTATTTGGACTCATGTATAATTTGTTGAGGTATTAGTTCTAGCTTTGTTTTGCATTATTCTAGCTTTGTTTTTTCATTTCAGTTTGCTTGAAGCACTTTTTTTAAAGAATTTAGCCAGTAGTGAAGATATGTGGAGGAAATGATACGTTGTTGTATTTGTGGATGGAAAATTTGGCTTGAATCTATGGAGTTTTGGTCAAGTATATTTTCCAAACTTACTAAAATCCAAACTAATATTGAGCTCCTTGAAAAATGGACTTACAAGTTTTAAAAATACTAGAGTTAGCTTGTATTGCTTAGCCCAAAAAAAAAAAAAACTTGCAGAGTTCTCTTTATGTAATAGCCCAAACCTAAATCATGTTAATTACTTTGATTAATCTCCATTTAAATTAATCAAATTGAGTGCCATATTTTAATTTAGCATTCAATACATTATTGCAATTGTAGGTTGAAATGATGAAGTGGCCTCAAAATGAAATTTAATCATGCTCCGTACTAAACCATTTAGAATTTACAAATAAATATAAATAAATAAATTAGCCTATTTACACAAGTGGATAGAAGTTATAATTCTCGTGAAGTACATATATATGTATGTAGTTTGCTCACTCATGCATTAATAAAAATCAAAACGTGGATGAATCAAATGTCAACAAATACAAAAGTACATGTTGATCATAGTAGGTTAAAGTTTATAATTTTCTTCCAAACGTTGAAATATTAATAATAGCCCAAATTTTAGTTCAAACGATTGTTAGTTAAAAACAAAAGGAAGTTGTAAAAAAGAAGGGAGGAAAAGAAAATTAATAAGCAAGAAATTTCGAAGATTTTGTTAAATGAAATTTGACTAAATCGAACTACACCACCCTATCTTCACGCATAGAACCCTCTTATTTTTTTCACGTAGCATCAGTTCCCACCCTGGTGCTTTGCTAAGTTTCTCTTGCTTCCCCTATTCGGCCAGCTTAACGCTAGCCACCAGCACCTATAGCTGCTGCGTTCCGGCCACCATCACATCACCACTGGCCAACAGCACCACCATTACCCTCCCCACGTCTCCCTTACTTGTTTTATTGGTGTTTTATAGGTAAGACCTAACTTCCTCATCACCTATTCCTATTCTTTTTACTCCCCGATTCAATTAGTGAATGTATTGATTGAGAGTGGATAGATGTTAATTGGTGATAATTTAGAGTTAATCATGATGAATTTGAGGTTTGAAATCGTTAGGAGCTTGTGGGTGCTAATGGAGGAATTAGATTTTGACCATGGGTTATCGTATTGTAGTCTTGTAATTTAATTTGTCAAATTTTGACGATTCTTAATTGTGTTTTCAATAGAAATGAAGGCTGTAGGAGTGAGGGGTGCTATATGAAAAGATTGGAGAAGATTGAGCAGACTTCAGGTTGAGGGGAAAAAGGTATTTAGGGATGTAAACAGAGCCAAAAATAGGGACAATTTTAGGAATAAATTGGTACTTGGGTGTTTCAAAATTGTATTTTTGGTAGATGCGTTGGTCAATGCGTTATCTTTCAATTGCCACTGAAATCACTTAATTTCGAGCTTTTTGGATAAAGTTATGGCCAATTTACTGAAAAATACATAGAAGAGACTGGAGTTGTGCATGTTTTTCCTTAAGCTTGATTTTAGAGGCCGTGTTATGGTAGTTGTGTTTTACACTTTTAATGAAAAAATTGTGGGACTTCCTAAACTTTTCATATTAGGGTTCGTGTTCTCAATTCAAGGTTAGGGGTGATAGATATGGATTTTCTAAGATGGACCTCAAAACGATAATAAAATACTACAAGATGGGGATTAGAGTTTTGGGAGCCATCTTAGCATAAATGGCGAAATGATGCTTAATACGGAAAATTGATACAAATTCAAGATTTAAGAGCAATAGTGATTTTGATATGCAATTTAATCAAGTAGTGAAGATGATGGACTATAATTCGTGTTAAAGATTAATTACGCGCCTTTATAACTCAAAGAGAAGAATACAGATTGGTTATGTTTGAACGATGGGGAATAATATATGTTCTTATGGCTTAAACCAATGAATGGAAATCAAGCTTCATTTGAGACCTAAACAAGTGAAAATATGTTTGATTTGGACACGGAAGTATGATTTGACATCACCAATCAATTTAGAACCACAAATCAAGCTTGAATAATCCAAACGTCTTCATGGGTAAGTTGCCGAAACCAATATCACCTCTGCTAATAAATATAATAGCAATGAAATTAATATCAAATATTCTTGTACCTGTGTAATTAATGTTTGGTACTATTTGACTCTTATCGCTATCCATTTCTGAAATATTTATGCTTATAATTATTTTCATTTTATCTGCCTATGGTACTATATTCATCACCCATCATTTCGAAATCTACCATCAATTCCTTTTGTTAAAATCTTACATCAGCAACATTCTCATCATTTTCGGTTATTAATCTACTCCTCCCTTAATAGAAAAAAATACATGAAGGCACCTCAAGTTTTGTGTAAACAACAAAAAGGACACTCGATTTATAAAAATAACTGTAAGGTACTTCGACTTATAAGATAACCAACAAAAAAGACCAGATTTACTATTCTAATTTTTTTCATAACACTCTAATCTTTTCATATTTGTAAATCTAATCGTAATCTGATTTTCTACTCATTAGTGCTACTCAAAGCCCTCTTTAATCTAGTATCAGAGCCACGTGACCAAAAATGATTAAGATAATTAACCTAATTACTGTGTTTAATGCTTGAATCATAACCTAATTGTTCTACTTCTAATTATTACATATTGTTCACTCACCAGAAGGAACCACTTTAGTAACACCTCAATTAAACTATATCATTGATATAGTTTAAAAGCTGAATTAGCAAGCATTAAAACTGAAGTCAAGGAGATTAAGAAGCAATTATCTATAATCCATCTTTCTTTGGTCAACAAAATCAGACATAGTGGAAAATCAACTTTGAGTATTAGTACTCCATATTAGCATAAATGTCTTTTCCAAAACCTAAAAAACAAAAATCTATTTCCTTTGCATGATATAAAAATCCAAAAAGAAGTAGGAGAAAAATCAATTGAAAGATCGTCTAAAAAGGCAGAAAAAGAAGAAGATGATGGAGTATAAGCAGTATAATCTTGACGAATTACAGGATATATTTAAGAAAGAATAAAAACCAAAAGAATTAAACAAAATCATTGACGCAATTATTGATGAATAGGACATATTATCAGATGATAATGAAGAGACAAATGATGTCCAATTAGAAGACAAAATATATCAGCAAATGAACCTAACTAAGCTAGAAGATCTTCATATTGTACCTTTAGAAGAAGTTAGATAGAAACTAGATAAAAAATATAGTAAAATGGTGCTTGATGACATGATTAACGAGATTTAAGAAGAGCTTAACCTGAGGAATTTCATGAACCTTCTAGAAGAAATACTCATTTTATGAGGCCTAGATAGGTTTTAACAGGACGTACAACTAACTTTTCTTTTGATTTATCCCAAGGAAAACTATAACCTTTGAAGAGACTGGCCCTACCATAATTAGCCACATTGGATATATCTTAAACATCAATGGAGCTCATAATAGAGAAGAAATATTTTAGCATTGGAAAAGAGGAATGAATATCGGCCTAAATTTAAATACAACATAGACTACTGCAAATTGTTTAAATTATATCGAACATAGCTTTTCTAGCACTAGAACTGACCATTATGATTCATTAAATGAAGATAGTAAAAATTCATAAAAAGAATGATGGAAATACCAGCTACTATGTTCAAAAATTTATGTAAGGAAATCAAAACTGAATTTATCAGAGCTAAACTTGATTCTGAAAAAAAGACTAGAGAATGGCAAAGAAAGATTAATAATATAAAGTTATGGGATATGAGGTACCTAGAGAATTATATTACTGAATTTAGTCAATATTATTACAAAATTGGACATAATGAAACTAATCTTGGTATGTTCTATGACAAATTGTCATATCTGATAAATTTCATAACTAATGAAAAATACGTTGCATGGCTTGAAAGAGCAAATGACATTGATACCGTTGGTTCAAGAATGCCTTATTTAACAAAATGGGTCAATGATCAATGTCTTAATCTCCAAAAAGAAAAAAACTTTAGACGTAATTTCTAATTTATTAGGATTCACCTCAACCGATGGGGGAAGGAACCTGAAAGGAGAAGGAAAAAAAAATTATAAGAAAAAAAGCTTTAATAAGCAAAGGGGAGAGAAACATAAAAGAAATATTATAACAAACCAAGTCCCAAAAAATGGAGATTTTTTAGAAAACCAACTTATTGTCCTATAAAGAAAAACAAGTGCAAGTGCTGGGCAGGCGGAGAAATAAGACATTATTATAATGAACGCAAAAATAGGAAGAATAATAGGCTTATTGAAACTCTAGTAGCCTAGATTACTTTGAACTTAGTGAGGAAGAGGCATTGGACCTATCCCTAAATACAACAAATGAATTGTTGAAATCACACTGGAAGATGAGTATGAAGAAAGTGATTATAAAGAAACCAGCATATAATGGACAGTAGCCCAATTAGTCTTGGTGATCTTCAAACGAGAAGAATTTGTTGTCGACAATGAGAACAAAGAAGTCGAAGGAGATTGGGTCCTTCCTATAATCCAGAAAGTCATGATCTATAAAAAATTAATTTTTTAATTAAAGAGTAAGTGCGTATATAAAATGATGGAAGGGGATATAGAAATCAAAGATTTTGAGTATGATGTGAGAGAAGTTAATCTCATTAATTGAGAAAATATGCTTAAGCATAACAAAGAAAATACAAGTATATTCATATTGGAAGCATACAAATTCAAATTACTCCATTACAATATTATAACAAAGATATTGATCTTTATATTTTTCTTTATGATATTAGGCATACCAAATTTAATAATCAAATTATCATAAGAGTTAAGACTAATTTATGTAATAGATCGATAGGATTCAATTATCGACCTGGATATTATGTGAGTCTAAAAGATGAATTTACTAAAAACTACCTATCCCTTAAGATAAAATAGTTAGAATGGACATGAAAAGAGGAGGATATCCATTGAGGATATTTATCATCTATAAATTAGATAATACTATAGATCCAAAGGCTAAGGTAACAATGATAGAGATAGAAAAATTTAAAAGTTTTACTCCATGCAATGCGAAAGATTCAAGGGGAAGTCCAATTCGCTAGAGACAAAAGTCGATAGATTATGGATTTCAAGCTTTTAATCTCACTAAAATCAATTAAAAAAAATGTGATAAAAATTGACGAGAATGGTAAGATTACCATTAAACCCCAATTATTAAGAAGCATGAGTGGAAATCAGAATGAAAGGAAAGGTCTTTATCAACCAAAGAAGAGCTTAAAGAAGATGATATAATTAGTATGTCTAGGAAAATGAGTAGAATGAGTTTTGAACGCGCAAGACATAATGTAGACCAAAGTATGAGTCTAGATAGAAAAGCCATTTGGCACAAAACTAGAATTATAGTGAGCTAATTTATGAAGATGAATTAGACAAGAATATGACTATGGAGATATGCTATGATGCTACAAATACAAGTTCTAATAGTATTTATATCCCAATAAAGGTATGTCTAGAGGAATATAATAAACATGAATTATATGCCTACATAGATAGTAGATATTCTTTATGCTTTGAAAAAAGAGAGTTACTTGCCAAATTTATGTGGAACAAAGCCAAGAATCCTTTAAAAGTAAGGATAGCTAATAACTGCATTATAAGCCACAAAGAACCAATAGAAGGGTTATCCATAGCATTAGGAGGAGTCCAATGCAGTTCTATGCGCTATTGATCAACCCTCTCTTGATATGATTATGAGAAATAATTCTTAGAGACTATATTCTCCATGCACACAGACCATAAACCAAATAATATTCACAATTAATAGTCACTCAGTTCCCATTGAAAAATTAAGCAAGGTTTACACTCATCAGAAAGTTGAGTTTATATGCCGTCAGTGTGGTAAGACTGTAATGCATGCACAACGTGAGATAGAACTGATAATCTCACTACTTAAGCTATCTATTAAAGAGCATATTGTTGAATAACAAGTGCAATTATGCAAAGCACTCTACTCTGATAGCCCCCTAAAATTTTAGGATAAATATAAGACATTTGCTAAAATCACTCTGTTAAATCCCAACACTATTATTCGAGTCAAACAAATGGTGTATACGCACCAGGATATCCAAGAATTTGATTTAAAAAAAAAAATCAAACAACTTCTTTATAAAGGATTAATCAAGAATAATAGGAGTCCTCACACCAATCCTGCTTTCATGGTAAGAAATCATGTAGAATAAAAAAGAGGAAAAGAAAAAATGGTAATCAATTATAAAAAGCTTAATGATAATACTGCCTTTGATGGTTATTATATTTCTAACAAAACAGTCCTTTTCAATAGAATTCAAAAAGTCTCTTGGTTCTCAAAAGTGGATTACAAAAGCAGATACTGGCAGATAAAAATGGATAAAGAAAGCATTCCTTTAATCGCTTTTAGTGCCCCTCAAGGACACTATGAATAGATAGTAATGTCATTTGGTCTAAGTAATGCACCTCAAATATTCCAAGAAGAATAGATAACATCTTCAAAGATCTTAACCACTATTGTTTAGTTTACATTGATGATATCCTTGTCTTTTTCAAGACCATAGGACAATACAAAGATGACGTTCTAGTTGTCACCCAAAGATGAATTGGTCATGACATTATCCTTGGTAAAAACAAGTGCATTTATACTAAATAAGAAATTGAGTTCTTAGGTCTAAAAATAAAAGGAGGACAAATCATCCTACAAAAGCATATTCCAGAAAAAATAGTAAATGTTTTTGAAAAGATTGAAGATAGGAAACAATTAGAAAGATTTCTTGAATGTCTTACCTATGCTTCACATTTCATTAAAGATTTAGTTAAACTAAAAAAGCCATTACAGTAGAAACTCAAGAAAGAAGAAAGTTAGGCATAAAACCCTAACGATTCTAAGATTGTTCAGAACTTTAAAAAGATGTGTAAAAATCTTCCTATTCTTAATTTGCCTAATAAAGGAGATGATTTAATCCTTTAGATAGACGCCAGCGATGAGTACTGGAGTGCAATATTCAAAATCAAAGAAGGAGAAAAAATATCTACAGATATTGCAGTGAAAGTTTTGATAAAGCAGAATGCAACTATCCCATAATGGAAAAAGAAATCCTTTCAATGATAAGGGGAATTGAAAAGTTCTTAATCTTTTTAGCTCCAAAACCTTTTCTTATTCAAATTGATTGCGAAAGGAATACTTGGTTTAATAAAAAATAATTTATCAAATATGCAAGCGCAAGGGAGACTCTTGCGTTGGCAATTGTGGCTTAACCAATTTTCCTTCTCTATCGAATATATACAGGGATCGAAGAATTCTATAGCAAATTGTTTTACTCGTAAGCTTGTCAGTGGTAATCATCAGAGCAGAATTCCTTCCGGAAAAGAAGGAAATCCAAAATGAAATATCATTACTACTAAAGCGGGTTTCTCCTTCTAGTAAAATCTTTATGGATATTTTGGAATTCCATACAAAAAGTAGATCATATTTTGGCTGACTGTCTTCTACCTATCTAATAGTCTAAAGATTTAGCTTTCTAGAGTTACAAATTAATTACTTAAGATGTCCTTATCCAAGAAAATATAACTTCTTATGTTCAAGAAAAATGGCTTAACAAGTGGTTTACAGCCTGCATCAACTGCTATCACAATTATTCCTATGATATTTGAGAATCTTGGAGTGCAACAATCTACTTCCTGATAGATATGGAGCTAGTGGTGATAGTTTATCAGCAAATTAAATCTCTCCAAATCACCCAGTCGTGAAAGCCTGGGAATACGGAATGATAACTTATCTTATGGAAATCACAGATCTGAAGTTCTCATTGTTCTCAAGACTAACTAAATTTCAACTGTGCATGTTCAAAAGGATCCATTGGATTCTTACATCTCCTGATGGTCCAACAAAAATTTCACACAATAGAAGTCCATACATCAAAGTACATTGCGTATGAAAATGGAAAGGTCAAACCAGCCCATTATTTGGTTCAACTAGTTGATTTAGACAGTCCCATATATCAACAACAAGAATGGTTTTTGGAATGACATGAGTTAGTCAATAATCCTACTTGAGCAAGTGCCATTGGTTTTTTTCAATATTTACCATCAAATGTGGGCATCGATGGGGCAAGGATTAATGCTAATGCACTGCGAAAATACGACTTTCACCTATCATAATGAGTTTAGCAAATATATAAAGATAGAAGAAGTTATTTCAAAGGGCGTCTTTGATTATCTCTTTGATGTTGGAGCTGAAAAATTCTTATTAGAAAAAGAGAAGAAATATCTTCATGAATTATTCGAAAAATGGGATCCAGGCCATCTTCAACTTGATGAAGATTTTGATGATTATCTGGGTAATGATGGACTGGAAAATATTATTGGAGATGAAGGCATGTAGAATCTCAATATGAATGACTAGTCATGTGAGCATTAAAGGCTCTGAAAAGTGGTTGCTCCATTATTGTACTATTTTGTCCAGGGTCAAATGAATAAAATAATATTGTCTACTATAGCCATGTGCAGACAGTAGTAATCATGTAAAAATATAAGTATGTATACTATAGCCATTAGGGGATCCTATGTACCCACATCCCTTCTAGAAAAGGGTAGGTTGAGTGTTGAGAAGGGATATGGTTATTTGAGCATACTTGAGTAAAAGAAAAATCAGGATTTTCTCTATGAGCAAGCATCTCTGATGATCTTAGTAGCTTAAGTCTCTCTTCAATCTTTCCATTGTAATATTTCCACTTTCAACAAAAGAAGTTTCCTAGTAGAGAACGTTATTCAACTAAACCTTATGTCTTAAATATTATAATTTCTTGGTTAAAGTCTCGCTAATCTTTTAAATATATAAAACTTGATTAGTGACAATAATCTGAGATAGGAAACGAAACAGGTCTGTGATGTACCTAATCTAAGGAAGGTATGGTTGAGATTAGCAATCTATATAAATCTAAAGCTAGAGGAACGCCGGAGTCAAGCGCTGACTAAATTCAGGTAACGGTCGAACCTTTCTGATTAAGCAATAATTATTGTGCTAAGCATGGTGGGCCTACAACCACAGAAAGTATAATATTTATGATATAAGTAGTAGATTGTAATAATAGTACCAATAAAACAGGCATATTTCTTTAAAAAAAACCCTTAAAATAGCATATTTGCATATTTTACCATTTTCAGGGGGCTTTTTGTAAATTCTAGAAGTTTCAGTGCCAAAATAATAAGAAAAAGGACCTAAGAGTCTTTTATTAGAAAACATAGGTACCCCATTATTATTTTTAAAAAGTCAAGGACCAAGAAGTTTCTATCCTGAAACTAAGGATACCTTAGAGTTATTTTTGTCCCTTAATTATCTTAACTTGTTTATTGGCATCGTCTCTTTGCTATTGTATCTCTTCTCGATCCGGACCATTTCCTTAGAATACCTTAATTGACATAGGAAACCTTACCGATTAGTTTGTCTTTTGTATTAATACTATTATTTCTATCATTTCTCATATTTATTTGGGTTGTTTTATCTTTAAAATTTGCTTCCTTGCAGTGTTATTTAATTTTCCTCTTCATTTGAAACCTTTGGAATTTTGTGGATCCTCAAGAGTGCTCACATCTTCTTTCCATCATTAATTCACCATGCCTTTTAAGACTTGTTGCTAAATATTAAATATGTTCTTGTTCGATATTAAACAGTTCTCGACATCCTGATACTTTTGAGTTGCATCATCTTCTCCTTCATTCCGTTGAAAGCGTATTGATACATATAGCATGCGCCACGTTTACTCATGGTGTTAAGCCCTTATAGCTTGTTTGGAATTAGAGATGCAATTAAGCTCTCACTAGTGTGGGTGAATGCAAATTGTTGTAACCCCACCAATTTTTCTTGCTTTTACATTGCACTTTTCAAAATATGAACACAACCCTTTTTTTATGCAATCTTGTTCTCTTCCTCAAACTTGCTTCATATTGCCTATTTTACGCTCTACTTATTCAAACCAAAATTCGTCTATCGGCCTTATCTTGTTGATTCTGGCTAGATGGTCACTGATAAATGCTCAAAGTGTATATCATTTTAGGATTATTTTGTAATTTTTAGGGACAATTATATGCTTTATGTGATAATTTATACTCTTTTTCTGGTTTTATATTCGGGTATGGTTCTTTTCTGTATTTTGTAGGATTCTGGACCTTTTTGCCCTTACTTTGACCCTAAATGAGTGTATTTTGACTTCCCACATATGCCCCTGAATTGCCATGCCCGTGGAAAAAAAGAAGCATAGAAGAATGCCGAGGTAGTGGACACGACAATCAGCCCATGGTGGTTACCACGGACCGTGGTAAGCATGTAACAGTGAGCCTATTCATTTTTCCTTATCATGTGGCTGAGATCTATCGAGTTTTTCTATAAATAGGGTGTCCCTCAATAGTAGAAAACACACTTTAATCATCCCATCCATCCCATTGTATTCTTTTCCTCTTTTTAAATAGATTAGGATTTTAGATTAGAGAGAGAGAGAGATAGAGTTGAAGAGAAGATTTGTAAGGATTCCACCCCGAGTTTGCATGACAGTTCAAGTGCGATCTTGGTTGAGCATCTCTTTTCTCGTCTATCTTCTCTTCTCTTCTCTTTAGATTTATCATTTTAGATGTTTAATTTAATCATGTTTGAGTAGTTTTATTTTGTCTAGGGATTTAGTAGTTTGTGAAATTTTTATTAGATCATGTTTAAATTTATTCAATTGTGCTTATTTTCATAATTGGTTTGATTTTGTTCTATTAAGTGTTTGATATGCTGTGAGTTGATTTTTGGCCGAAATTTGCTTGCACACTTCAAACAATCGAGTGAACATTCGAAAGACAACATTTGGTTGTTGGACTACTTGTTAGAACCTATCGTTGCATCATGTTGAAAGAGAGATTGTCAAGTTGGGAGGACTCAAATTAAGTAATCAAGGACATTTAACTTGGATTAAGTCAAATTAGCTTGAAAGAGTGACATTTGCTTAGTTTAGGCGAATTTAGTTCATTTCGAAAGAATAGGCTGAATTTCTGTATAGATTACAATTCCTCAAAATTAACCAATTAGAGAAAGGCACATGTTTATAATTTTGATCCAATCACCTTTCATAAGTATATGAATTTCTAGACATTTTCCCATAATTAATTTAGAATTAGTGTACTAGAAATTGTTAATGCGAAACCATTTGAATTTTGATTCGCTTAGTATATCTTGAGAGATTATAACCCAGTAGTTTAACCTAGTCTCTGTGGGATCGACCTTGATTACTACAACGCCACCGTGCGCTTGCAGCCGTATCAAATTTTTGGCGCTGTTGCCGGGGACTAGCGTCGAATATTGGGTTTTCCCTGATAGGTTTGAGTAAGCATTTTATTTTTCTCTGGAAAAAAAGCCTACAAAAAATTTATTTTGGAAAATTTAAAAAAATTTAAAAAACAATGGCAATTTTCCATTTCATGAAATACGAGCATGAATTATTTTGAAGGTATTTTAAGCGATTAAATACTTTTCTTGCTCAATGTGGTTATTGTGTGACTAAATGGAAAATTTTAGATATCGTTGATGAGGGTATGAATAGTAAAATTTGTATTCTTTTAGAGTATTGGGAATTTCGTGGTATAAATATTGATGATGCATGGTATTTGCTTAAGTGGATTGCTTGGGATTCATTTGAGTTTGAGACGGCTAGTCGTGCTTGTAGATATTCAATTTATGATTCTTGCCCATTCTATTGAAGATCTTGTTATGCTCCTTTTTGATGTGATTTGTGTAATTCTTCTAACCATGTTACTAATTTATGTCCTTATTATGCATACTATACTCAACCTTATTTTGCATCACCCATAAACAATACTGAAGTTGACCTGATCTGAAATGATTCGTCCTTTCCTTTAGCTTAGAGTACGGGGCTCAAGGTAGGTGAGCCTTTTGAGTTTGATGCTAGGTTTGATGTTTCTGATGCACGTATTAAGTCAGAAGATATTTTAGATGAGGTGCATGATCTAGATGAGACTCCTTTGGCGGGTTCACGTGATGTGTTTGTGCATGAGGAGTCTTCTAGCCTTGGTTTGATGATATTATTCTCCCTAATCCCACTGATCATTCACATGTTTCCCTTAGTGTTCACAACCCTTTATTTCCCCCCGAGTATTCTTTAGATGCACCCATTGATAATCCTAAGATTCTTGATTCTAATATTGATTTGGGCTGTGAGGATAACGAGTTTAATGTGCTTGATGGGAATGTTGATGATTAGCCATCCCTAGGTTATTTTAGTGGGTATAATATCTCACTTGACCCATATTGCATGTGCCTAGAAGACTTACTGAAGAAAATCATGTGGTCTACATTCTTTAATCCTTCCTATGATTTTTCTAAGGATATTGATAAGGTCAAGAGGATATTAGTTGTCTTTGGTGTGATTTTTGTTATTTCCTCTTACCTTTTATTTCCTGAATTGTGGTCCTAGGAGTTTGACAAGCTCCTGCATGCTTTACCTGCATCTGCTTTCATGAGCCCAGTTTACACCATGTGGTGGAGTGGCTGATGCTCCATGTGCCCTGGTTATTATGAGACCGCATAGCTTAGGTGCACTCTGCACCTAACCTAGTGAGATCGTTATATTTTGTTTCCTTTCCCTTCTTTTACTTCCTTTCCTTTGAATAATAATGCTTTATTTAAGCATTGGGGAAGGGTAGTTTCTATGTATTCTATTTTGGTTTTTAGCCTGCATACATGCTATAGCATATAGTTTTAGGTTTCTTTTTGTTAGTGTTTTGCATTTAGTTAATTTTTAGATTTGCATTTTAGATTTACATGTAGGGATGGTGTCGATTGGTTTAAGATAACCTCCAATGATGCTTTTGTTTAGGCAAAATAGCTTTCATGAGTTTGTATATCTTTTGATGTGTAACCCCTTTTGGTACTAAAATTTGTGAAGGTTTTATGAATATTTTTTGTTTTGACCCTTGTCTTGATTGGGAACTATGTTACTCCCTTGGAGTCTTTAGCACTAATGTTGGTACATGAGCTTCATTTCATGAGCTTAATTGAGACTTTGGTAGATATCTCGTGAGATTTTGAGCCTTATTTGGACTAATTCATTATATTTAGTCTCATATTTCTTTCATGTGTGTGACTCTTCCATGTTGCATATCTAGAACTTGTCTAGATTCTTGTTCAAAGCGACATTAGCATATGCACATTTGGTGATACGATAGATGCATTTCTTTCTTCGGTCATTTTAGCCACATAGCCAAATAGCCTACCTTTGTATTACATATTTATTCCCTTTGCTAGCCCCTTTGAGCTTATATTTATTTTTATTGTGATGCCTTCATATTAGCCCTTGGCCAAACACATATTCCTAACCTTTAAGCCAAGTCTATGGAGCATCACTTCATCTGTGTATTGGCTGGTTTTGGGAATAATTAAGTTTTAAACTGGCTTCGGTATGTTGGTTTGTTGAGAGATTGATCATGTTGAGCATTTACTTTGGTTCCCTCTTGTTTGGGTTGTATACACATATGTGTTCAGTTGTGATTGATAGTTAGTGATCCTATGCCTTTCAGTAATGCAATTTTCCTTTCATTTCCTGAAAAAGAAAAAAAACAAAAAAAGGAAAAAAAAGTACAAGAAGAAAAAATCATATTGCAAAAAATTTGATGTGCAATCATGTTGCAAAAAAAAAAAAGAGGAAAAAAAGAAAATCATAGGAAAAAAAAGCAAAAAAAAAAAAAAAACTAAGTGATTGGCATTGGATATGTAAAAAACTTGTGTTCTTTCTTTTTCAACTCATTTCCTACTTAATTGAGTAGGGTATGTTTATTGTACTTTGAGGTTTAAAGTGTTAGTGATTTTCATGGTTTCTTGGTGGTTGGTTGCTCTCTAGTCACTTGGCTAAATAGCTCCACATTATCCAAATTCATTTGTCAACTCCTTCCCCTTAACCATTCTAGCCCACATTACAACCCTATCAAAGTCCTCTTGATTGTCTTGTGCACATTGCATTTTAGTGATAGAGAATTTAAGAGTCTTATTAAGCCTATGGTAGATTGTATCTTTGAAATGAGTCTTGAGTGAACTTGTCAAACACATGAGTGGGAGTGGTCTACATTTCCCAAAAGTGAGGTTCTACCAGTCCATTTGGCTTTACTCAATCTCATTTGCTTGTATGACATGCTTTGTGGTTCTTTGGAGGTGATCAAGTTTGATATTGAGCTTGTGGTCTTATACTTTTTCAAAAACCTTCTTTTCCTTTTAATTTTGAAATGTTTTGTGCACTACTTGGGATTGCCATTGATTGTTATTTTTGCTTGTGACATGCTATAGCTTGCCTATTTTAAAGAGGTTGTTCCATTGCATCTTCCTGGTCAGTTTTCTCTAGTGCTTGCTTGAGGACAAGCAACAGTTTAAGCATGGGGGAGATTGAGTGCCTAAAGCGTATGTCATTTTAGGGTTATTTTGAGTTATTTTTAGGGAAAATTATATGCTTTATGTGATACTTAATACTCCTTTTCCCGTTTTACGCTCGAATATGGTTCTTTTCTGTGTTTTACAGGATTCTAGACCTTTTTGCCCTCACTTTGACCCTAAATGAGTGTATTTTGACTTCCTACGGATGCCCTGAGTTGCCATGCCCATGGAAAGAAAGAAGCACAGAAGAATGCCGAGGCAATGGACACCACGGTCAACCCGTGATGGATGCCGCGTACCATGGTGAGCATGTAACAGCAAGCCTATTCATTTTCCCTCATCGTATGGCTAAGATCAATCGAGTTTTTCTATAAATAAGGCATCCCATAGCAGTAGAAAACACACCTCAATCATCCCATCCATCCCATTCCATTCTTTTCCTCTTTTCAAGTAGACTAGGATCTTAGATTAAAGAGAGAGAGAGAGAGAGAGAGAGAGAGAGAGAGAGAGAGAGAGAGAGTTGAAGGGAAGATTTGTAAGGATTCCACCTGGGGTTTGCACAGTGGTTCAAGCGCGATCTTGGCTGAGCATCTCTTTTCTCTTTTCTCTTCTCTTCTTTTCTCTTTAGATTTATCATTTTAGATGTTTAATTTAATCATGTTTGAGTAGTTTTATTTTGTCTAGGGATTTAGTAGTTTGTGGAATTGTATCATATTTTAGTTTATTCAATTGTACTTATTTTCATGATTGGTTTGATTTTCTTCTATCAAGTGTTTGATATTTTGTGAGTTGATTTTTGTCCGAAATTTGCTTCACACTTGAAACAATCGGGTGAAAATTTGAAAGATGACATTCGGTTGTTGGACTGCTTGTTAGAACCTATCGTTGCATCGTCTCGAAAGAGAGATTGCCAAGTTGGGAGGACATAAATTAAGTAATCAAAGACATTTAACTTAAACTAAGTCAAATTAGCTTGAAAGAGCGACAATTACTTAGTTTAGGCAAATTCAGTTGATTTTGAAAAAATAGACTGAATTTCTGTATAGATTGTAATTTCCCGAAATTAACCAATTAGAGAAAAGCACATGTTTATCATTTTGATTCAATCATCTTTCATAACTATATAAATCCTTAGACATTTTTCCTTGATTTAGAATTAGTGTATTAGAAATTGTTAATTTGAAACTATTTGAATTTTGATTCGCTTAGCATATTTTGAGAGATTATAACCCAATAGTTCAACCTAGTCTCTATGGAATCAAACTTGATTGCTACAATGCCACCATGGGCTTGCGGCCGTATCAGCCACCCTGTTTGAAACTCAATTGCTACTTCTCAGTTTGAACTCAACTGCTAAATCCAAGTGTAACTGAACCACTTGTCCCTTCTGACGTAGTTTGAACTCTTTTTTTTTTCAACCTTATCTTTGGTCATTATCCATTGCCCTATGCTGGATGCCATGATTATTCTACTCCTTATAATAATTACACTATCTTTATGATTATATTATTTAAGCAGACCTCGGCATGAAAACTTAAGGAGCAATCCACATCTTATTCCTTGTAGAGCTAAAATAACCCCAAATTCCTTATCTTATGAACAGCACAATTTGATCCATAATTCAACTATCCAACTGCCCTTACGAAGGAAGATGGTGCAGAATAATCGCCTTTTATCATTGATATGGCTCAAGAGGCACCAACTACATGTTGGCTCCCTTCTGATTCATATTTGTAAACCATGACGCTTGTGGCCTTCTATTTTGGAATTCTTCATACACTCATAGCCATCTTTATTCTAGCCATCCTATCACAATCTCTCCCTTATCAATCATTTCTAACTTTGTTGTTTATTTCTTTTGTGGGTAGTGACTCACTTGGCCCCCATTTCTATATTTCTCGGATATGTTCATCTTTAACATCGAATTTAGATCTAGCAAACTTTTGGCTTGTCCAATGAGGGAAGGTTGTGCAAATGAGCAACTGGAGCTGTA
Organism: Carnegiea gigantea; assembly: GCA_029747015.1. NCBI lineage: Eukaryota > Viridiplantae > Streptophyta > Magnoliopsida > Caryophyllales > Cactaceae > Carnegiea > Carnegiea gigantea. Next base: position 153,392 of record JAKOGI010001462.1, read on the forward strand.
AGACAGAATACAAGTATTCCTTTAATGCTAGTCCGAAAGAGTCTATAGACTCAAGTTGCAGAATGACATCAAATCTTAGAACATAGTCAATAATTTATTCCTCAGTGGGCATGTAATACAATTACGAACACAAATGGGGACCCTTTAGTAATAGAAGAATCCTCAACAATACCTAGTTATATTTAAATAAGTTAGGTTAAGCATTGAGTATAAGGTCAGAATTAATAAAGATCCAAGAATACATTAAGAGTTCTATTGATAAAACAAGGAGATCATTAGAGTTTCAAGTGAGAGAAAAAGTATTCTTAAAAGTATTGAAAGTCAACGGTCTAAGGATGTCTAACATTAAAGGAAAAACGATCCCTGAGTACATTGGGCCCTGTGAAGCCCCTAAAAAGTTCAACCTCGTAGCTTATTGATTAGATTTATCAACGGAACTCGAGCATGTGCACAGTGTTGTTCATATTTCATAGCTTAGAAAGTATATTACATACCTATACCATGTAGTTATGAATGAGTCTATAAAGGTTACTGAGAACATTGTTTGAGGAGTGTTCCGTGTAAATACTGGATTATAGAGTTAAGCAACTTCGTAATAGGCAGGGTTCCATGGGTTAACCATACATCATCTGAAGCTACATAGGAGACGAAAGAGGACATGAGAAACGAGTACCCATATTTGATTAAGGTAATCTGCGATTGCTCTCAAAATTTGCAATTTCGATATCAAAACTTATTTTAATGGGGGGAAGGCTACAATAGCCGTGAAATGAAATTTAATAGTGCTCTATACTAAATCATTCAGAATTTATAAATAAATATATAAATAAATTAAATAAATTAACCTATTTACAAAAGTGGATAAAAGTTAGGTTCTCATAGAACATGCATATAAGTATACAGTTGGCTCACCTATGCTATGTAAATAAAATCAAAACATTGATGAATCCAATATTAATAAATACAAAAGTATATGTTGATCATTATAAATAAAGTTTATAATTTTCTTCTAAATGTTGAAATATTAATAATAACCCAAATTTTAGCTCAAATGATTATTAGTGACAAACAAAAGGGAGTTGTAAAAAAAAATGGAAAATAAAATTAATATTCAAGAAATGTTAAGATTTTGTTGAATGAAATTTGATTCAATCAAACTACACGCCCCTTTATCTTCACACACAAGGCCCCCACCTCTTATTTTTTTCACACAGGATGAGTTCCCACCCAGTACCTTACTCTGCTTCCCGTTGCTTTCTCTATTTAGCCAAATCAGTGCCCACCACCGACACTGGCAGCAACAGCATCCCCTGCCACCGACACCCTACCATCGATCCCCAGCACCGCTACTAGGCCCATTAACCTCCCCACATCTCCTTGACTTGTTTCATTAGTGTCTTGGAGGTAAACCCTAACTTCCTCCTCACCTATTCCTACTCTTTTTACCCCCTAACTCAATTAGTTAATGTGTTAATTGAGCTTGGATAAATGTTAATTGGTGATAATTTAGAGTTAGTCATGACGAATTTGAGGTTTGGAATTGATGGGAGCTTATGGGTGCTCATGGAGGAATTAGATTTCGAACATCAGTCGTGGTATTGTATTCTTGTAATTCAATTTGTTGAACTTTGATGATTATTGATTGTGTTTGAATAGAACTAAAGGTTATAGGAGTAAGGCGTGTGCTATAAAAAGGTCAGAGAAGAGGGGAGACTTGAGGTTGAGGGAAATTTAGGCCTGAAAACATACCCAAAAATAAGGGGTGAATTTAGGAATACACTAGTATTTATTGGCACATCAAAAAATTATGCTTTTTGGCAGATAAGTAGGCCAATGAGTTGTCTTTCAATTACCTCTAGAATCACTTAATTTTGAGCTTTGTAGGGAAAGTTATGGCCAATTTACTGAAACTGCACAGAATAGACTGGAGCCGGGCATGGTTCTACTTAAGCTCAATTTTAGAGGCCGCACAGTGGTGGTTGTGTTTTTCTTTTTAAATGAAAATGTTGTAGGAGTTCCTAAACTTTCCATATTGGAGTTTTTGGTCTCAATACGAGATAAGGGGTGAAAGATACGGATTTTCTAAAGAGGACCTTAAAACGATAATAAAATATAAAGAGATGGGAATTAGAATTTTGGGAGACATCTTAGCAAAAATGGCAAAGAGATGCCTAATATGGGACATTGACGCGGATTCAAGATTTAGGAGCAATAGTCAGTTTGATGCACAATTTAATCGAGTAGTGATGACAATGGATTATAATTTGTATTAAAGATTAATTGTGTGTCTTTGTAACGCAAAGAGAAGAATAAAGATTGGTTATGTTTGAATGATGGGGAATAACATATGTTCTTATGGCCTAAGCCAATGAAGGGAAATCAAGGATCATTTGAGACCTAAAGAAGTGAAATCTGTTCCATTTGGCGACGGGAGTATGATTTCACATCGCTAATCAATTTAGAACTATAAATCGAGCTTGAATAATGCAAATCTCTGCATGGGTAATGTTAGAATGTATAAAGTTTTGATGATAACAAATCCAAGTGTTGTTGTTGTTGCTCCAAACAGGCTTTCCAAACAGGACCTTACTGCTGTTCTTCAATATATTAAAACTGCTTGACTAATGGTTTATCAAGAACAGGTACTCAAGTCAGCAATGTAAGAACACCTGTGAGGACAGGTTCTGTGAGGTGTTTTGAAGCATATCCTGAGAAGTGTTTGAAACATAAGATATGTGCAGCTGTGACAAACAAAGTGTTTGCAGCAAAGTCGTTCTACAAGATGACTAGTGGTTACAACAAGATGTCTTGATTTGATTTGGTTTTATATTTTTAGACTCTTGTTAATATGCCAATTAGAAAGTTTTAATTTACCACTCACTGGAAACGGTTTTGCTTTTCGGAAAATATTTCGGATCACCCTTCAGAACAACCCTGGAAACAGGGCGATCAGGGTGTTTCCCGAATAAGCTGCGAAAAACTGCTTTGCACGATTTTTATCTTTTGGATTTTGAGCAGCTTCTTCAAAGATTTGCAAGAAAGATTTTTCTATGGAGTATCTTATTCTTTACCCTAAAAAACGGTTATCAAAAATCTTAAGGGATTTGCAAAATCTTTTTGAATAAAAAGAATATCCAATTTTTGGCATGTGGATAAGGTAGTTGAGAAAAACATAGGCTAGCTGCTGAAGAACACCGCCTTATGCACGCGGTTCAGGAAGTGTTTTTTCAGCTCATGTCACCTTACCCCTTGTAGCTAAAGGATTCTATTTTCTCTAGGATTTTAGTTTCCCAAAAAATTTCAGAAATAGTTTTTCCATCCCTTGTAGGTAAAGGATTCTATATTCTTCAGATTTTTTAGTTTCCAAAAAATTTGATGAATTGTGTTCCAAGCACTATAAAAGGCAGCTTCTTACAATCTTGGACACATCGGTTTTCAAAGAGAAAAAAATCTGAGTTCATGAGCTAAAACGTTTGAAAAGAAAACCGAGCCTTGTGAGTGAATTAATTGAGCTTTCAAAGTTGGCATACTAGGACTTCATTGTACCCTATATTAACTTAGTTAAAGAAGCATTGTAATAGGGTGTTTTTCCTTTATATTCTTCTTTAACAAGAGTGAGAAGAGTGTGTGTCCAAATCAAGGGGATTTTAGACGTGGGGTAACTCGTCTTAGGGAAGACAAGTTACGTGTGTTACCAATTGTAACAAGGTGTGTTACTATTGTAATGTGTTTAGCCCGTTTAGTGAAGTGTGCAAATTCTACAGGAGGTAGGTCGTGGTTTTTAACCTCAGTTGGGCTAGAGGTGTTTTCTACGTAAAAATCCTATATCCATTATTTCCGCATTTAATTTTGTTGGATTTTCGCTTCTGCTTATCTCAGAAACAACCTGTGCGAACAGGGTCTAAGACTGTTTGTCAGCAACTTGCGAAAATCGGATACCACAATTCACCCCCCTCTTGTGGTTGTGTACTCTCTAATTCAACAAGTGGTATCAGAGCAGGTTCTCCTTTGAAAAGCTAACACCTTTGAGAGATCCTTGAAGATGAGTACTCCACAAGGCATGCTTGAAGGTCAATCCATAACTCGTCCACCATACTTTAATGGCCAACACTATAGTTGGTGGAAGAATAGGATGGAAAACTACATCTAAGCCGAGGACTATGAGTTGTGGATGCTCATCAAGCATGGACCACTCATCCCTAAGAAAACAACTGAAGATGGAAAGTCAATCCCCAAAGAGCCTAAGGAGTTCAATGCTGAAGATTACAAGATGATGGAGAAGAATGCCAAGGCCAAGAAACTCCTATATTTTGGCCTAGGTCCTGATGAATATACTCGCATATCTGAATGTGAGTCGGCCAAAGAAATCTGGGATGCTTTGCAAGTAGCTCACGAAGGGACCAATCAAGTAAAGCAATCCCGGATTGAATTGCTTATGAGAAAGTATGAGCTGTTCGAGATGGGTGATCGGGAAAGTGTGATGGACATGTACACTCGCTTCACTCACATAACGAATGAGTTGAAATCCTTGGGAAAATCCTTCACCACCGAAGAATTGGTAAGGAAGATCCTAAGAATTTTACCTCATTCTTGGGAAGCGAAAGTAACGGCCATCCAAGAAGCTAAGGACATGAACAAGATCACCCTAGATGAGCTGATTGGCAACCTCCAAACATATGAACTTAGGAAATATTCTCAACAGAAAGATGAGACAAAGAGAGAACGAGGTCTTGCACTAAAGGCCTTAGAAGATGATTCTGATTCTGAGGAGGAGGAGATTGCCGTGATGACTCAAAAATTAAAGAAGTTCTTCAAGAAAGTCAAAGAAAACATCAAAAGCAAGGACTTCGGCAAAGCCAGGAACACCCCTCGGGAACAGTTCACTGGGTGTTTCAAGTGTGGTAAGCTGGACCACATTGTGAGAAACTGCCCACTGCACAAGGAAGAACAAGAACCCGAACACCCCAGAAAACAGGGGAGGAAACAGGGTGTAAGCAGCTCAGCGAAAAGATTCTCAAAAGCTATGCTCGCGGCCTGGGGAGATTCAAGTGAGGATGAGGAAGGGTCTGAAGCTGGGGAAGCTGATGTAGCACTCATGGCAAGGAGTGACACTGATTCAGATGATGGGTCAACGGATAGTCTGACTCAACTCAAGAACAAGGTACGTGGTCTAAATAAATCAACTCTTGAGAAATTAGTGTACAATATAATGGATATATGTGCTGAATTAAAAGGGGATGTTCGAGATTTAGAACTTGAAAATGAAACCCTTAAATTAGAAAAGCTTGAAGTTGACAAAGAGACTCTTGCCTTGCATGAAAACATCAATGTGCTTAAAGAAACTCTACTCATGAAAGAAGAGACTTGTTCCACTAAACTGACTGAGCTAGAAAAAAAATCTCTTGACTTAAAAGATAAGGTCGAATCTTTGTCGGAAGAAAACAGAAACTTGCTTGGAAAAATAAAACACTTAGAATCGGACCTTGCCACAAACAAGCTCTGGAACAGGTCCTCAAGGGCGTTGGAATGGTTAAACACTCATCATAGTCAAAATAGAAGAGGACTAGGTTTTGTGCCTAAGATGACCTACCCAGTGAATAACAAATATGTGGGATTACCTGAAAATATTGTTTGTTTTCATTGTGGTAAAACGGGGCATTATCGATATGCTTGTCCTATAAGAAAGTATGCCATTAAAAAGAACTCAGTGCATGTAAAACAAATGTGGGTTAGGAAAGATGAGATTTACACGTCTAAAGGAATGGGACCCAAGTGGATCTGGGTTCCCAAAACTAACCCTTGATTTGTTTTGCAGGCTGAAGTGAGAGAGAACAACCCAGCAAATAACCCAGCAAACAGTGCAGGAAACAGTCTAGGGAACAGGCAGCTGTGGTATGTTGACAGTGGGTGTTCGAGGCATATGACTGGTGAAAAATCAATTTTCTCTCACTTACAGCATCAGAAGGAGGGAGTGTGGCATTTGGAAACGGCAAATCTGGGACAATTGTCGGTATAGGTAAGATAGGTGAGTCACTCTCCCATTCAATTGACAATGTTTATTTTGTGGATGGTTTAAAACACAACTTGCTAAGTGTGTCCCAACTGTGTGACAAAGACAACCTAGTAGTGTTCTCTCCAACACGTTGCTTGGTTGTAAACATGAACACAGGAGATGTTGTGTTGAGGGGGAAGCGACACAAAAATGTTTATAAAGTGTGTATTTCTACTCTTCCCCAAAATAATTTGACTTGTTTAAGTGCCTTAAAAGATGATGTTATGCTTTGGCACAAAAGACTAGGTCATGCAAGCCACTCTCTTTTGAACAAACTTGTAACCAAAGATTTAGTAGTTGGCTTACCTTCCATCAAATTCAATGATGACAAGGTATGTGATGCATGTGCCAAAGGCAAACAAGTCAAAAATTCATTTAAGTCTAAAAAGTGTATAAGCACTACTCGACCCCTTGAATTAATACATATGGATCTATGTGGTCCAATGAGGATCATGAGCCAAGGTGGCAAGAGGTATGTGCTTGTGATAGTGGATGACTACTCTCGTTTCACTTGGACTTTGTTTTTGGCTTCTAAAGATGAAACTTTTGAAAAATTTCTTGCTTTCATTAAAAAGACTGAAAAGAGGGTAGGACACTCTTTGGTATGCATAAGGTCTGACCATGGTACAGAATTTGAAAATTCGAGCTTTATTGACTATTGTAATGAGCATGGTGTTGATCACAATTTTTCAGCTCCAAGAACACCCCAACAGAACGGGGTGGTAGAGCGCAAAAATCGTACTCTAGAGGACATGACTAGAACAATGCTTGTTGCTAGTGGTCTTCCTAGAAATTTTTGGGCTGAAGCTTTAAACACATCATGTTACATTATAAATAGATGCATGATTAGACCTGTTCTTAACAAAACTCCTTATGAGATCCTCAAAGGAAGAAAACCAAATATTTTGCATTTGAGAGTTTTTGGGTGTAAATGTTTTGTGCATAATAATGGAAAGGATGCCTTAGGGAAATTTGATCCAAGGAGTGACGAGGCAATATTCCTCGGTTACTCCTCACATAGTAAGGCATACAAAGTGTTTAATAAGAGAACCTTGTGTGTTGAAGAAAGTGTGCATGTGCTTTTTGATGAAACTAACTCTCTAAGTGAGAATGATGCACAGGAGGAAGACCTCGAACTAGGTCTTGTTAAAAAAGACATGCTGCTTCAAGATGAACCAGGTAAGGATCAACCTGATATATCAAGGCCTGAAGCTGTTCTTCAAGAAGGTAGGCAGGGTGTGAACCAAACAGGGGGAAACAGGGTGGAACCCTATTCGGGACAACATCAGCCGAACCCTTCTGAGATAATTTCAGGAATAGGCTCCTAAACAGGCTTGGGAACAGGTCCTGAACTTGTTTCTCCAAGTATTCCAGCTAGGATGGAGAGCATATCTGTAAACCCACTTTCACCACGATCATGGAAATACCAAAGTTCACATCCTCTTGATCAAATTTTGTCTGATATTAATGCAGGAGTTCAAACTAGATCTAGGCTTAAAAATTTCTGTGCTTTCTATGCTTTTCTCTCAAAAATTGAGCCTAAGAATATTAATGAAGCTCTTGCAGATTCAGATTGGGTCACAGCCATGCAAGAAGAACTCCATCAGTTCGAAAGGAACAAGGTATGGCACCTTGTGCCACGGCCAGAGGTTAGAACAATCATTGGAACCAAGTGGGTGTTCCGTAACAAGCTAGATGAGTGCGGAACAGTCACTACGAGCAAGGCCCGGCTGGTGGTTCAAGGCTACAACCAAAAAGAGGGAATTGATTATGAAGAGACTTTAGCACCTGTTGCAAGGATGGAAGCCATTCGAATCTTGATAGCTTTTGCAGCCCACATGGAGATCAAGTTATATCAAATGGATGTTAAAAGTGCATTTCTAAATGGGTACCTTAAAGAGGAAGTGTATGTCAAACAACCCCCCGGTTTTGAAAGTGATGAATTTCCTAACCATGTTTTCAAACTTGACAAGGCACTTTATGGTTTAAAACAAGCTCCTAGAGCTTGGTATGAGCGGTTGTCAAGCTTTTTATTGGAAAATAATTTTGCAAGAGGCAAGGTAGACAATACCTTGTTTCTAAAATCTAAGGGGAACATTTGTTGATTGTCCAAGTATATGTCGATGACATCATATTTGGTGCAACTCATCATGAATTGTGCAATGAATTTTCAAAAATGATGAGGAGTGAGTTTGAAATGAGCATGATGGGTGAGCTTAATTTCTTTTTAGGCTTGCAAATCAAGCAAACTTCAAACGGCACCATGATCCATCAATAAAAGTATATTAAGGAATTACTTAAGCGTTTTGGGATGGAGTCAGCCAAGCCCATTGATACTCCCATCTCTCCTTCAACTACGTTGGTAATGGATGATGGTAGTCCCTCAGTTGAGGAGAAATCCTATAGGGGCATGATAGGGTCACTCTTATATCTAACTGCTAGTAGACCTGACATTGTTTTTAGTGTTGGTCTATGTGCACGTTTTCAGTCAAACCCTAAAGAAACTCATCTAAAGGCTGTTAAAAGGATTTTTAGGTACTTAAGACATACACCTGATCTAGCCTTATGGTATCCTAAAGGTTGCAACTTCGATCTTGTAGGGTATGCTGATGCTGATTACGTAGGTTTCTTGGTTGATAGGAAAAGCACCTCAGGTATGGCTCACTTTTTTGGACCTTGTTTGGTATCTTGGGCAACCAAGAAACAACTCTCTGTTGCCTTGTCCACAGCAGAAGCTGAGTATGTGGCAGCTGCATCTTGTTGTGCTCAGTTATTATGGATAAGACAACAACTCAAGGACTTTTGTGTTGACATAGGATGCATTCCTATTTATTGTGACAATACAAGTGCAATTAACATTGCCAAAAATCCATGTCAACACAAAAGAACAAAACATATTGACATTCGTCATCATTTTCTAAGGGACAATGTTGAAAAAGGAGTAATCTCAATGAATTTTTGTGCCACTGAAAATCAAATTGCTGATATATTCACAAAGGCATTGAGTAGAGAACAATTTGAAAGGAATAGACTCGAACTAGGCTTAATTAGAACAACCTGACCAACCTGTTCTCTCTCCCTGTTTGAAAAATTTAAAAGTGAAGGGTACAACATGTTAAATTTTTGTTTGCAATCAACTTGTGCGCTATGTTTAGCATATGTGAGGTTTGCAACTTGCTGACACTCATTGAGGTCTAATGAGATTGCCCTTATTGTCCAATGTTACCGAGCAAGTAACCTCAAGAACAAGCATCAGAAACAGGTACGCCTCTTGTTTGTCAAATGTGTGCAATAAATTGAAAAACTACTAATCTCTTCCCGAGGCGTGCGCAATAAATGCTAAAGTCCGTTGCAAAAACGGGCAAAATCTTTTAAAGATTTCGCACGTCTCTCTCTCCCTTTAAAGCTCTTGCTCAATCTCTCACCTCCATCGAAACTCTCTTGCTTTGAAACTCTGTTCAAGAAACCCTAATCTCTCTCCTTCCTCTGAAAAATAGCGTTTCCCATTAGCTTCGAGAGCTCTCGACCTTGACCCAGGGCAATCAGACACAGGGCACAGCCTTGCAAACAGCCAAAGCTCTGTTTGCACCTACACAATTTCTGACGGCCCTCATGGAAGGTAAAAATACTGAACCTCCTCGACCCATTGCCTATAAACCTTTTGGGTTTTTGAAAAGTATCGACCTTAGAACAGTGAATTTGAAATTGGAAGACATCCCGTACAAATTTGGGTGGGAATTGATTTTGTTTGGTGAAACGGGCGCATGTCAACCCCAAGAACTTGTTGGGCATCTGAAAGAGAAATTGGGGCTTTAGATGAACTCTTTCTGTTGGACCATGGGTTAGATGACATCAATTCGTTTGGGCTGTTTCCTGAGCAGGAAACAGGGTCAGAAATAGGGCCTGAAGTTTTTAGGAATGACCTAGGGGAGGATTTGTCAAAAGAAGAAGGGGGATGTAGTGGTCAAATGGAGGAGTCCCCTGTTAAGCCTGCACAAGCCACACCGGTAACACAAACCGGTGAGAAACGCAAAAGGTTCAAAATTGTGGCTAGGCGTGCTAGAGTACCAAGAACACGACCACCATCAAGGCCTAAAAGCGGCCAGACTAAAGCACCCTCAAAAAGTGAACCCCCTGTCAAACCAAAACCACAAATCCCCTCTTCGGCCAAACCCACAAATAGACCCACAAGAAAATCAGCCCGAATAGCTTTTCACTCCACTCCTCATCCTGCCAAACAGTCACCCCCTGTTGTTGAGGAGATTGATTCCTCCTCTGAGCCTTCATTAGATAGCGACACTGAGCACACCACCTTCAAATAGGGCACTCTCGTGCTCTCAGAGTCCTCAGAGGATAAGCCTCTGCCTGCACCAAAATCAACCTCCACTTTACCCTCCAAACCATCACCCCTCAAAACTCCCAAGAGAAAAGCCTCTCTCAAACACACCTCCACCCAAGACCCTCCTACTGAGCCTCAACCTAAAAGAGCCAAGAAGTCTACCTCGTCCGCAATCTCAGCCAAACTGACCCAACTGCTTCAGAGACGGGTAGTCAGGGGCAAAATTATCAAGGTAAAATATTTTGAGAAACAGGGCCTGGGGGTGTTTCTGCACAAGCTGCGTGCACAGGGGTGGTATGAGTTGTTTACAAACACCCAGCTGGGGTGTTCTGTACATGAGTTGGTAGAGTTCTATGCCAACTGCACTGTCACCAAAGGAGTGGTGACAAGTATTGTTAATGGGAAGCAGCTTCGCTTTGATGCGAAGATATTAGGGGACATTCTGGGGATTCCCTCCACAGGCTTTGATATATATGTGAGGGAAGGCAAGACTATTCTAGGGACAGCCAGGCTGCTGGAACTCGCCCAGAAATTTAGCCAGCAACCAAGCCTGCAAACACCCAAGTCTGTGAAGAAAGGGGACATGACATCGCTCCATCAATTGCTATTTTGGTTTATCATCAAGAATGTCATCCCCAGAGGCCAGGGTCGAAATCTTGCTGATGCCATGGATCAGTGTTTGATGGATCTGATGGACACAAAAGTGCAAATTAACCTTCCTGCCATCATGATTCGACATATTGTAAGAATTGCAAACACCTCTAGGGAATATGATCTAGGATGCGGTTTCTTTCTGACTAGTGTGTTTGAGCACTTTGGAATGACACTGCAGAAGAAGGTGGGCGCTCAGTTCATTGATGAGATCGGGAGTAACACCCTTATGGGGTGTGGGTATGCTTTGATTGAAGGGTCTGCCTCAGAACAGGGGACCAGAACACCCCGTCCTCCTATTCCTGGCAGTTCCTCAACTAAGCTTGAGGCTGCTTTGGAAGAAAACTCTCGCCTCAGTACTGAGCTTAACGCTGTAAAGGCTGCCCTGGACGAGGAAAAAGCTCTAAATGCAAAACGCCATGCAGATCTCCTCGCCCTTCTCTCTTCACTTTCAGCAAAATTTTCTCCTTCTGCTCCTTGAACACCCCTCATGAGCTGTTCCCATCTGTTGTTCTCATAGCCTGCTCTCACTTCTCTTGGTGAATCAGTTTGTACTCTGTTGCACTCTTTTGATGAATGACAGGATATCTTGTTTTTTGATTGGCTTTGCCTTGCTTGCTTTTTGTTGTGAATTGCTTGTGTGTGACTAAGATGGCCAATCTCATTACCGTACCAAAACACTTGATTGTATTGCCTGTTGACTTTCCTCCATTACCTAAGTGGTGGTGATAGCAAACACCCTCTGTTTGACTGTTCGCCCCTACTTTTTAATGATGCCAAAAGGGGGAAGATAGGTTGACCAATATTGTTTTAGTTCTGCCATGGACGAGTTAATTTTCTTACAATCTTTTCGATACTAACTGCTTCATATGAATTTGAATAATTGGTACAAATCACTTAAATTGCCCTTGAAAGTCAATATGGTCACTTGGTTTGTCATCATCAAAAAGGGGGAATTTGTTAGAATGTATAAAGTTTTGATGATAACAAATCCAAATGTTGTTGTTGTTGCTCCAAACAGGCTTTCCAAACAGGACCTTACTGCTGTTCTCAATGTATTAAAACTGCTTGACTAATGGTTTATCAAGAACAGGTACTCAAGTCAGCAATGTAAGAACACCTGTGAGGAACAGGTTCTGTGAGGTGTTTTGAAGCATATCCTGAGAAGTGTTTGAAACATAAGATATGTGCAGCTGTGACAAACAGGTTCCGTGCGGTGTTTGAAGCATATTCTGTGAAGTGTTTGCAGCAAAGTCGTTCTACAAGATGACTAGTGGTTACAACAAGATGTCTTGATTTGATTTGGTTTTATATTTTTAGACTCTTGTTAATATGCCAATTAGAAAGTTTTAATTTACCACTCACTGGAAACGGTTTTGCTTTTCGAAAAATATTTCGGATCACCCTTCAGAACAACCCTGGGAACAGGGCGATCAGGGTGTTTCCCGAATAAGCTGCGAAAAACTGCTTTGCACGATTTTTATCTTTTGGATTTTGAGCAGCTTCTTCAAAGATTTGTAAGAAAGATTTTTCTATGGAGTATCTTATTCTTTACCCTAAAAAACGGTTATCAAAAATCTTAAGGGATTTGCAAAATCTTTTTGAATAAAAAGAATATCCAATTTTTGGCATGTGGATAAGGTAGTTGAGAAAAACATAGGCTAACTGCTGAAGAACACCGCCTTATGCACGCGGTTTAGGAAGTGTTTTTTCAGCTCATGTCACCTTACCCCTTGTAGCTAAAGGATTCTATTTTCTCTAGGATTTTAGTTTCCCAAAAAATTTCAGAAATAGTTTTTCCATCCCTTGTAGGTAAAGGATTCTATATTCTTCAGATTTTTTAGTTTCCAAAAAATTTGATGAATTGTGTTCCAAGCACTATAAAAGGCAGCTTCTTACAATCTTGGACACATCGGTTTTCAAAGAGAAAAAAAATCTGAGTTCATGAGCTAAAACGTTTGAAAAGAAAACCGAGCCTTGTGAGTGAATTAATTGAGCTTTCAAAGTTGGCATACTAGGACTTCATTGTACCCTATATTAGCTTAGTTAAAGAAGCATTGTAATAGGGTGTTTTTCCTTTATATTCTTCTTTCACAAGAGTGAGAAGAGTATGTGTCCAAATCAAGGGGATTTTGGACGTGAGGTAACTCGTCTTAGGGAAGACAAGTTACGTGTGTTACAAATTGTAATAAGGTGTGTTACTATTGTAACGTGTTTAGCCCGTTTAGTGAAGTGTGCAAATCCTACAGGAGGTAGGTCGTGGTTTTTAACCTCAGTTGGGCTAGAGGTGTTTTCCATGTAAAAATCCTATGTCCATTATTTCCGCATTCAATTTTGTTGGATTTTCGCTTCTGCTTATCTCAGAAACAACCTGTACGAACAGGGTCTAAGACTGTTTGTCAGCAACTTGCGAAAATCGGATACCACAATTCACCCCCCTCTTGTGGTTGTGTACTCTCTAATTCAACAGGTAAGCCACCAAAACTAATATCAACTCTATTAATAATTATAATAGCAATGAAATTTATAATGATAATATGGGTAACAAATAATAAAAAATAACAACAATGGTGATAAAAACTGTAATGATGATAACACTAACATTGCTATCAATAAGGATAACAATATTAGGACCAACCATATCATAATAACATCAATATCATTAATGCTAACAATAATGAGAATATTATGAACAAGGTATGCATAAATGGAAAACCATGATCAGGTTGTGGGATTGAGTACACAATTTGAGTGCATTGATAATTGAGGAAAACGTCAAAGAGAACTATGATTTATTAAGGATGTAACTAATAATGTTATTTGAAACTTTACTAACCATCAAAATCATACTTTGAGTACAAACAAGACCGTTTTCGTCATTGTCAATCTACAAACATCTATTTAATAAAAGCAAAGAGATTTTAAAAATTCTACGTACATTTACTATTGCACCTTCAAAAATTCATATGTCTTTGTATATAACTGTAATAACTCGATCCTAACCCATATATATTTATTTAAATCATATTTATTTATTTAATTAATCATGTTCATTTAATTAATCATATTTATCGATTTAATCACTCATGGTTATTTGTTTAGCCAAATCATGTTTGTTAATTCAATTACGCTCAATTTATATATGTACCGAACTACCTTATGTCATTTAAATTTTTCACTTTCATTTATCGTATTTAATCATCCCGATTGAGGGATATTTTATTTGGGTCCCACTTTGAAATTCAAGTTTCATTGATTGTTAATTCAAATTTCGTTTATTGATTAAATATCAGGTGAATCGATATCAGGCCTCGGTAAGTATAATTTAGTAACTAATTATTTTCTTACCTTCGGTAAACTTTAACATCGAGTAATACAAAATTTTTCCAACACTTCAAATAATTTTTCAAGCCCGAACATAGCTTGTTGGGCCCAAAACAAAAGCCCAAAACCTTACTAACTTTGTAATTTCACTAATTGCTCATTTTAGCATCTAATTTTAATTAGCTAAAAGCTACTTTTTGGGTTGAAAATTTGCAGCCATATGTGGCTATTAATTGACAATGTTTACACACAAAAAAATTCGGAAAAAAATAATAAGACCCAACTCTCCATTTTCTCTCTCTACCTCACCCCCCTTTCTGCAGAAAACAGGGGCAGCAGCTGCTGCCCCTTGTGCCGCCATTTTTGGTGGTTTTTAGCCACTTTTCTGGCCACCTTCTGGTTGCTCTGACTTCCTCTTGCTACCAGCTATCATGTCCAACCAAGCAAATCACTCAAAATAGCCCCCCTTCTCCCTCTAATTCAAGCCTAAATTAAGGCATATCCAAACCCTAACTTGTTCTATTTTGAGTTTTTGGGGTTATTTTAGGTATGATTATTGTTTTTATGATCAAATTGATAGTTATTATGCAATTTTTATTGAGTTTGGAGATATTTGGAGTTATGGATATTTGATCAAGAACATGATCAAGTGACTTGAAATTAAACAAATATGAGTTTGAACTTGTTTATGTATCTTGTTGTGATTTGTGTTACAAATCATGAAAAATATGATGTTAGATGACCATTTTGAAACCAATTATGGTTATTTGGATGTTTGCCTAAATGAGCAAGAATTAGGGTTTTTATGATCATGCTTGATTTAAGTTATTTTTTGCATTAAATATGTTCATTTGGATTACATGAGGTGATTTATTATGTTGGATATGTTATTGGATTGAAAATGAATCTTGAATGATTATAAAGTAAAAAGTATGGATTATGGCTATCTAAAGTAATGTTGAGGGTCACCCCAGGGTTTGGTAATTTCAACAAGTGCTTTTAGGGGGTAATTATATGAAAACGGAGGATAATAAAGTAGGTAGCAAGCTGTGAAGGACCAGGAAACAGGGGTCTGTTCCCGAAAAAACTGGTAATGCGTGGCTTGTTCAAAAATTACAAATTTTTTCATGGAGCTAGATGAATGAGTTATCTTTCGAATTACTTTTAAATCACCTTAATCTGAGTTTTGTGGACAAAGTTATGGCTATTTTGCAAGAACTACGCAGGTTCACCCAAAACTAACACACTTGTGTTTATCCCCACTTTGGAAACCCTATTATGGGAATCATGTCTTGTGTTATAAATGAAAGTTTTTTGGAACTTCTTAATATTTTCATATTATGGTTTTAGGTCTCCATTGAGGTCAGGGGTGAAAGTTATGAACTTTTGAATTGAACTGACCTGCTTTAGTGTAAATTAGGTTGTTATTACAATTTCTGTGCAGCGTATACTTGGAGAAAAATTCTGAAAATTTTACTGTAGATTGTCCATATTATTTTCGAATTTCTAATAAGATTTCATGAATTTGGGTTGAGTATTTTGAGTTTGGTAATTTTTGGAAGCATTTTTGAGTAATTGTGTAAAGAGCAATAATGAAAATTGAGTGAGATCAATCATGTGCTCATTTTGTATATTTTGGGCCAAGTAAGGTCATTTAAGGAGGAAATGAATATTCATGAACTTCCATAGAGTTTTTAGCTTGATTAATGAGAAAGAAGACAGGTATGCAATTTAAGAGCTTATTTATGAGCTTTGAATCAATTATAGATTTTATTAAAAAAAATACCAAGTTTTGTGAGCTTAATGACTTTTGTTGAGTTCAATGATTCATTTGGGGTGGAATTCTATATCTAATAAATTTATGAATGAATTATGGGAGGTAAGGAGAATTTTTGACTCAGAAACCATATTTATCACACCAAGTTATTGTAGTTTATGCTATTTTAAACCAAGATATATCTCTCTTGGCCTCAAACCGTCATTACTGACTCAATTCAAAATGTATCAAATGTATTTATCAAGCCAATCTGGTATGCTCATTATTATCTTGAACCAAGCTATACATCAGCGAACCTTAAACCCGTTTCAGCAACCTATTTCATAAAAGGCCAAAACCAGTCTCTTAATTGTTACCATCAAGGCATTTTCCTTTGTAATCTCATTTATCTCACTGTGGACTATCTTACTTTTATTTACTTTATATCGGATTTAATTACTTTTATTAATTTAATTTTGAAGTTATATTAAAAAACCCAAGTTATGTATACCATTTTATTACCTAATTTGTATTATACATATTTTTACTTGCTCAATTATGTGGGTAAGGATCATTTACTGACCATACATACCTACAATGACATTTATGAAATAGAGTCAAGGCCTAGATATCATTCCTCATTATGCATAAGTGTTATCAAGTCAGAACATATTTATTAAGTCAGATGACATTTTTAAAGACTCAAGGTACGTCCATTGCCTGTATCTTCAGAAAACAGAACATGTTTATCAAGTTATAATTCTTAATGAGTTTATCAATGAATCAGTTTATATAGTGATTTGCCATTTAACTTGTGACCCCATCAGTTATCATCTATAGGGCGTCAGCCCATCATTTACCAGCGCGGCTTCAGGGCAACTCTTGATCAGATTGACAGGTGTACGCTTATGTATAGATCATATCATTACAAGGGGTTCACATCCAAATAATAATGAGCAATTCAGTTTCATATTACTTTCATTTTCATTATTATTGCGAACTAAATAAATTACAAAAGCGTGTACCCATCAATAGTGTTTCTACGATCATTTTACAATACAAGAATACATGTACTGAGTTTTAGCTCACATTTTCGAATTGTTTTCATGTTTTCATTTTAGGTGATCAAGTATTATATGTTTCTCCATTTAGCGAGCCCTTTTGGAAGTCAACAGATGCTTACAGTAGATTCAGCATAGCATGAATGTTGGTATCTACCGCAGGATTAAGTTAGGTCTATATTCAATATACTTGTGAAGTGCAGAGTGTGCGTTAGCACATGGTATGATTAAGCCAATTGTATTGAAGTTGAACTATTATAGACTTTGTTCTTGAAGTGTTTCAGTTTAATAGATATTGTGATTGTGAACATAAGTTGCAAGATTAAATGGTTTCAATGAGTCTTGTCTTTATCAGGATGGCGGTAACGCCTTCTATTATTAAGTCTTCTGCTGCAATTTTTTGTAAATCATGTCATTAAAATTTTGGGGGCGTTACAGATTTGGTATCAGAGCTAAGGTTTTAAGGGCCACTGTGAGCTATCAAGTGTTTATGAGTTAGCTATCATAGTGTGTATGCATTATGTTGGACCAGTTAAATGAGCTACTAACTATAAGTTCATATGTATGGGCATATAAGGAGGAACCATTTTCATTTGGGTGACTCAATTATTTGGTAATATCCAGAGATTCGAGCATTGGCAAAGTAGAGTATGGAACCATTTAGGTGACCTGTTAGTGAGGCATCCTATAATTTATCTGGAAGTTATATTGTATGTTTCGTTTCTCTCATTTGCTTAAATTTTTAAAATCGTGTACTCTAGGTGTATGACCTATTCAGTTATGAACTGCAACGTGTAGCCGTTGAGCTATTGAAGTGTTTCTTTCCATTTCAAGTATATATTGTAAGGCTTAAAGCCGAATTTTAGCCAGTTTTTAGGCGGAACTCTGTCCATTTTGCCCCAAGATTTGAGAGTTTTAGTGAGGTGCATAAATATACCTGATCTTAGGTACAGTGATGGTTGAAACCCGATGTGAGGATGCCATTTGCAACTTCTTAAGGGATTAATATAGTGTCAAGTTAGATTGAAACCTCTAAATAAGGAAATGCTTTGTAGGGAAATACCTTTTGAGATGAATCAGTATGAGATGGAATTACTTTAGGGAATCCTGTGATGATCCTTCGGTAGCATGCGGTGTGCTACTGGGCACTCTATGGTTGGTACATATAAGATTAAGCTGCCATTCTTGACATTAGGACCTTACATCAGCAATGCTCCCATTACTTCCTGTCATTGACTTATTTCTGCCCCAGTTACCTTGAATTGTTCAAAGGTATCATTTATTTGCCACTAACACTCTCTTAATTTGTAATGGAGTGTTTATGAAAAATCTAATATGTGGTTTGTGGAGAATCCTTTAAACACATCTGAGCAACCTTTCTTGTATGCGATTCAAACCCTGACAATCAAAGTCGTTTAATTCTCTATTTCCATAATGGAGCCTATAGTGACCCCGGTATGCGTTACTGTGTGATTTACAGCTCTTCCTAAGTATATTTGGTCTATTCTACTTGCAGTTCAGTCATCACTATGTTCATATTTTTATTGTCACCTACTTTAACTCCTTGCTTCTATTTGGGCACTATTCATTTATTACATGAAAAGCCTTTGGTTACTTCAAAACCAGTCATTGAATGCCTTTTCAACAATTGAATGTATCCGTATTGCTCGTGTCTCTGTAGCACCGTAATGTCATGTTAGCGTACTACTCTATGGCCGTGACTGCATGTCGTTACTCAAGTTATTTTGGTAATCCTTTCTTTTCTAGTACAACCTATCTTATTCATGATAAATAACAATTTGTGCTATTTCCATCTACTAACAGTTTTGAAGTTTATATGCCTACCTAAGACTTCCATTTACTGCAAAATGTGTTATTGATAGATGTCATCATATTTAGTTATAAGACTGACTCCTTCATCTTGACGTATTATCCTTTCAAACACCAGATGAATAAAATTTCCCTTCTGGTAGTGTGGACCCTCATCTTCATCAATTTACTCACACACGGGTACTGTATGACTTTTAAAATGCCTCTTTGGTAATCTGTTAGATTTCTTCACCTTCAGTACTTAATACTCCCTCTCAACTTCATAACATCGTTCATTTACTTTACTATCATGACCATCATGAATAAACTGCATGTCTTGCATATGCAGGTCATTTATATATTGTACCTCTTTCATTACGAATCTTCATCCTTTCAGTCATTCAGCTTACATGCCTATCGTTTATAACCAATAAAGAAATATCTTTGTAATAGTTCATGGTGTTGTTACATCTCTTTATACTTTAGATCGTCTCCTTATCTTGTAAATTTACTGAGACCAGTAAGCAGTTGAATGTGTTACCTTTTATAAATATGCCTCTATTAGTATTGTTAGAATCATATTCATTGGGCATTCAATCCAGTTTGATTGGCAGACCTTGTTATCATTATGGGGATGAACTGATTGTGTGCTTATGGAAGATGACTTGAAAGATCTTAAGGTTAGTTTGAGAAATAAGGAAAGAGTAGACATGTGTTATGATGGACCGAGGGAAGAAAAATCCTATTTCCACCTTAATTATACTGTGCAAGCGAGTTATCATGTCAATAATGCATTGAATATTAATGATATGCCAACCACACTAGGGTATATACATATCCATAATTACAGTTTATGAATTTAAAAATATTTTATCTGAGGACTTTCAGGACTGTTTTTTCCTAAGAAATGTTGATTTTCAGATCAACCTAGTTCTAGGTGCTCAATCCATTTTCAGAGCCCCTATCATATGAACCCCAGCAGAGTTTAAATAACTAAAGATTTAGTAAGATTGGTTGTTATAGAAGGGAGTTATTTGACCAAGTGTGTCACCGTAGGAAACCCTAGTTTTATATGTGTGAAGAAGGAAGGTAGAACCTTATGGTTGCGTATTGTGTACAGAGAGTTGAACAAGATCACTATCAAAAACAAGTGCCCTACACCTTGAATAAATGATTTATGGGATTAACTGCTAACAATAGAAGTCTTTTCTAGGAATGATTCGGGGTCCGGATATCACACCTGAACCATGCAACCACAGTTTATCTTTTGTAAGAATGCCCTTTTATAGTAATTCTTGAAATTGTTTGCTTGTCTCATCTTCAAAACTTGATAATATCCAATATTGTTTAATCTCCCTTGCATTTCAACCCGATATTTCCTATTAGTGTGATTTTCTATGTCTTTACAAATTTATTGTTAAATGTGCAATATATTTTTCTTCAATCTTATATGGTTGTCAACATTCCAGTGCTCTTAACCTTCACCATCTTTATTTCATCATCATGAGTTGTAGTTCATTTCAGCGAGAGCTAATTCACACATCTACCTTACATCTCATTTATTCATAATGATATGCTCATATAACTTGTTTTGAACTCATAATGTAATTCAACTCTCATTGGTGTGGGTGATTGCAATTGTCATAAACCCCTTAATCTCCTTATTTTGAACTTCAACTCCCACACATATATCTTACATTCTGATAAATAAACTTCCGCATTCTCTATTTAATCTTATTGTTGTACTTGAATTGGCTTCATATCAGTAAAAGCATGTTCCTATTATAGCTTGCTCAATCTATTTATCTATTCATTGGCACTTTGCCCGTCCAATCCATTTATCTATCCATTACACTTTGCTTGTCCAATCTAGTTGTCTATCCATTGCACTTTGCTTATCTAATCTATCTATCTATTTATTACACATTGCTTGTCCCATCTATCTATTCCAGTTATCTCGTTGCTTGTGACTATAAAGTCACCTAGTTGAAGCTCTGTTGCTTGTCATTTTGTTTCCAATTCATCAATTAAACGCGAGTACAACTGGGCTATCTTTCTTCTTGGCTGATTATTTATTAGACCCTTTATGATCCATATTTATAAACCAAAATTCTTATGGCATTATATTTCATAATTCATAATATACTTATAGTTATCTTTATTCTAACCACCTCATGTTAATCCCTCCTTTATAAATCTTTTCTAATCTCCTTATTTATTTTTTTTGGTTCCTAATGGCTCAATTGACTACCAATTCCATCATTTTTATCTCTGATCATGTTTATTCTAGGGTCTAATTTAGACTTTGAGCAGATCTTAGATTAGTCTGATGAGGGAAGATCATGAGGTGTATTAAGAACATCAGATGAGGACTTTTTAATAAGGGCATAATCTCAAATAATGTCTTACGATATTAGAGTAAGCTAGGAGAAGTATCAAGAATAATGAGACAGTTCAAGTACATGCTAAGGTCACATAAGGAATACACAAGAATCGTATGGTCATTTTGACCAAAGAAGGAGACAATCGAAGTTTGGATGAGATATAAAGTATTCCAAAGGGCTTCTCTAGTCAAGGGTGCCAAGAGACTGGATATGTAAGATATTTGAGTCCTTATTCCATTGGGCTTTTTAAGTTAGTATCAGAGTACTTATTAGGGAATGCAATGGTTTTCATATTTATTAGTGGTCAAGACAGAGAACCAGTAGAGTAGAGTACCGCCTTTGCGGTAACAAATTTTTCTTTGATGAGAATATCAATTTTGAACCAAAGTAACCAAGACAGTGAAGTCACTGAGGATCTAGATGCTCGACCACATGGTTAAGCAGCTGTGCACTTTGGACTAATCATACCTTTTTGGAGGGAAACAGTGAAAACCAACAAGCCACACTTGAGTTGGCATTGGGTACATAATCAAAAATCATAAACAGTTCTATAATAACCCGATCCTAACCGATACGTATTTATTTAAATTATATTTATTTATTTAATTAATCATGTTTATTCATTTAATTAATCATGTTTATTGATTTAATTACTCATGGTTATTTGTTTAACCAAATCATGTTTGTTAATTCAATTACACTCAATCTATATATTTACCGAATTACCTTATGTCATTTAAATTTTTCGCTTTCATTTATCGTATTAAATCATCCCGGTTGGGAACATTTCATTTGGATCCCACTTTGAAATTCAAGTTTCATTGATTGTTAATTCAAGTTTCGTTGATTGATTAAATATCGGGTGAACCGATATTAGGCCCCGGTAAGTATAATTTAGTGACTAATTATTTTCTTACCTTCGATAAACTTTAACGCCGAGTAATACAAAATTTTTCCAACACTTCAAATAATTTTTCAAGCCCGAACTTAGCTTGTTGTGCTCAAAACAAAAGTCCAAAACCTTGCTAACTTTGTTATTTCACTAATTACTCATTTTAGCATCTAATTTTAATTAGCCAAAAGCTACTTTTTGGTTGAAAATTTGCAGCCATATGTGGCTATTAATTGACAATTTTTACACATAAAAATTCAGAAAAAATAATAAGACTCAACTCTCCATTTTCTCTCTCTACCTCACCCCCTTTCTGTAGAAAATAGGGGTAGCAGTTGCTGCCCCTTGTGCCACCATTTTTGGTGGCTTTCGGCCACCTCCTAGCTGCCCCGACTTCCCCTTACTGCTAGCTATCGTGTGCAACCACCAAAATCACTCAAAATAGCACCCTCCTCCCTCTAATTCAAGCTAAAGTAAGGTATACTCAAATCCTAAGTTGTTCTATTTTGAGTTTTTAGGATTATTTTAGCTATGATTGTTGTTTTTATGATCAAATTGATAGTTATTATGCAATTTTTATTGAGTTCGGAGATGTTTGGAGTTATGGCATTTGACCAAGAACATGATCAGGTGGCTTGAAAGTAAACAAGTATGAGTTTGAGCTTATTTGTGTATCTTGTTGTGATTTGTGCCATAAATCATGAAAAATATGATGTTAGATGATCATTTCGAAATCAATTGTGGTTGTTTGGATGTTCACTTGTATGAGCAAGAATTAGGGTTTTCATGATCATGCTTAATTTAAGTGATTTTTTGTATTAAATACGTTCATTTGGATCACATGAGGTGATTTATGATGTTGGATATGTTATTGGATTGAAAATGAATCTTAGATGATTACGAAGTAAAATTATAGATTGTGGCTGTTTAAAGTGATGTTCAGGGTCACCCCATGGTTTAGTAATTTCAACAAGTGATTTTAGAGGGTAATCATGCGAAGAAGGAGGATAATAAAGTAGGTACCAAGTTGTGAAAGCCCCGAAAACAGGGGTCTATTCTAGGAAAAATTAGCAATGTGTGGCTTATCCAAAAATTATGAATTTTTGTGGGGAGCTAGACCAAGGAGGTATCTTTCAAATTACCTTTTAATCACCTTAATCCGAGTTTTGTGGACAAAGTTATGGCTATTTTACTAGAACTGTGTAGGTTTACCTAAAATTGATACACTTGTGTTTTAATCCCATTTCGGGAATCCTATTATAGAAATCATGTTTTATATTGTAAATGGAAGTTCCTTGGGATTTCTTAATATTTTCATATTGGGCTTCTAGGCCTCATTTGAGGTCAAGGGTGAACGTTATGAATTTTTGAAGTGAACTGACCTACTTTGGTACAAATTGGACTATTATTGCAATTTCTATGCAGCGTATACTTGGAGGAAAATTTTAAAAATTTTACTGCAGATTTCCAATATTATTTTCGAATTTCCTATAAGATTTCATGAATTTTGGTTTAGTGTTTTGAGTTTGGTGATTTTTGGAAGCATTTTGAGTAATTGTGTAAAGAGCAATAATAAAGATTGAGTGAGATTGATCATGCACTCATTTTGTGTGTTTTGGACCAAGTAAGGTCATTTAAGTAGAAAATGAATATTCATGAAGTTTCATGGAATTTTTAGATTGATTAATGAGAAAGAAGAAGACAAGTATATAATTTGGGAGCTTGTTTATAAGCTTTGAATCAATCATGGATTTTACAAAGAAAATACTAAGTTTAGTGAGCTTAATAACTTATGTTGAGTTCAATGATTCATTTGGGGTGAAATTCTATATCTAATAGATTTATGAATGAATTATGGAAGGTGCGGAGAATTTTTTACTCAGAAACCATATTTGTCAGATCAAGTTATTGCAGTTTATGCTATTTTGAACCAAGATATATCTCTCTTGGCCTCAAACCTTTATTACTTACTCAATTCAGAATGTATCAAATGTATTTGTCAAATCAATCTAGTGTACTCATTGTTATCTTGAACCAAGTGATACATCAGCGAACCTTAAACTCGTATCAGCAACCTATTTCAAAAAAGGCTATAACCACTCTCTCAATTGTCACCATCAAGGCCTTTTTCTTTGTAATCTCATTTATCTCATCGTGGACTATTTTACTTTCATTTACTTTATATCAAATTTAATTAATTTTATTAATTCAGTTTTGAAGTCATATTGAAATACCCAAGTTGTGTACACCATTTTATTACTCAATTTCTATTATACATACTTTTACTTAATTATGCGGGTAAGGATCATTTATTGACTGAACATACCTACAATGACATTTATGAAATAGAGTCGAGGCCTAGTTATCCTTCCCCATTGTGCATAAGTGTTATCAAGTCAGAACATATTTATCAAGTCAGATGACATTTTTAAGGACTCAAGGTACGTCCATTTCCTGTATCCTTAGAAAGCAAAACATGTTTATCAAGTTAAAACTCTTAATGAGTTTCTCAATGAATCAGTTTATATAGTGATTTGTCATTTAACTTGTGACCCCGTCAGTTATCATTTATAGGGCGTCAGCCCATCATATACCCGCACGAGTTTAGGCCAACTCTTGATCGGATTAACAAGTGTACACCTATGTGTAGATCATATCATTGCAAGCGGTTCACATCCAGATAATAATGAGCAATTCGGTTTCATATTACTTTCATTTTCATTATTATTGCGAACTAAATTAATTACAAAAGCAGGTACCCATCAACAGTGTTTCTACGCTCATTTTACAATATAGGAATGCATGTACTGAGTTTTACCTCATGTTTTCGAATTGTTTTCGTGTTTTCCATTTTAGGTGATGAAGTATCACATGTTTCTCCATTTAGCAGGCCCTTTTGGAAGTCAACAGATGCTCACAGTGGATTTAACATAGCATGAATGTTGGTATCGACCTCATGGTCAAGTTTGGTCTATATTCAATATAATTGTGTAGTGTAGAGTGCGAGTTAGCACATGGTATGATTAAGTCGATTATATTGAAGTTGAACTATTATGGACTTTAGTCTTGAAGTATTTCAGTTTAATAGATATTATGATTGTGAACATGAGTTGTAAGATTAAATGGTTTCAGTGATCCTTGTCCTTATCAGGATGGTGGTAGCGCCTTCTATTATTTAGTCTTCCACTGCAGTTTTCCGTAAATCATATCATTAGTATTTTGGGGACGTTACAATAATAAATTCTCATCACATATAATTATTTAATGAATCATTTTCAGGCATTATTTGCGATATAATCAAGTGGACCCATCAGTTATTAATTATTAGGGCTTAGACCCTTTAGTTCACTCACGCGGCTTCAACTCAAGCTTTTCGATTAGCCGGGGAGGCATCCACCTACTCAATGATCGCAGTATACATATGAGTTCATTAGTTTGGGTTCACTTTCAAATAATAACTTGTAATAATTTTAATATAATTCTCCCATCATTTCAAACTAAAATGAATTGAGATACAGGCACCCACTAAATTATTCTAAAATCTTATTTTATTGTATGGGAGTAAACGCACTAGGCTTTGACTCATTTCTTAAAATATTTTTATGTTTCTTATTTTAGGTAAGGAGTTTGTAAACAGCCATCTGCTTAGCAAGCTTAAATGAGGCAAGACTTCATGTCATATGCAGCTAACATTGTTAGATGCTCACAATGGCTACGAAATAGCAGGAAGGCTTGACTAAACCTAGAATAAGCATGCCTATGGAGGAAATTAGAAGAGAGCACATCAAGCTACATTTTGGTCACAACTTGAACCTTTTGATCATATTTGAACTTACATTTATGGAAGCATTGCTGCTCGAGCCACTTAAATTCTATCTGTTGCCTTATCTACGTCAGGGCGGTGGTAGTTCCTCTAAACATTGAGTCATCTGCTTCAACCATGCTATTAAGTGAGTAGATTAAGCTAATTAAGTAATTAGGGAATAGAGATGTTACAGTTGTAGTATAATAGCGGGGTTTAAGGGCCATTGTGAGCTATAGGGTATTTATAAGTTGTGTTGGGCTAGTTAAATGAGATATTGGCTATGCGTCCTTACATATGAGTGCATATATGAGGATGTTGTAGTAAACATTTGCTTGGCTTTGAGCCCTTGGTTGTAAGGCCAATGATCTAGCTAGGTAACACCTTAGGACCCCATCATTAACAAAGTAGAGCAAAGAAACAATTGGATGATCTCCTATTGACACATGTATTTCGGGGAAGTTTACCGAGTTCATAGCGATAATTCTATGGAGTTGGAGTTACGCATTTTAATACCTTTACCTCCCTTATTTTTTGAATAATATCAAAAACAACATAGCAATAGTACAAACAATAATCTCAATAGATAAAACTACTGAAAACCCTCTGGGCTATGTCCCCACCCATCGACCTAGCTAATTTTGAAACACGATTTAGGCAACCACATGGTTGGTGACTCACTCACATGCTACTCCTCCTATAAAGTCATTTTTTCGTGAAAATGGAGGAATCCCCTCTCTTTCATTAAAATTGGGTTACTTTACATCAGCTTGCTTCCCTTCTAATCACATTCTTCCTACCATTCTCATCTTAGCTTGCATTGCACTTTTTTCAAACCCTAATATTAATATTTTTGCTCTGATGCTTCTCTTTTTATTCATAATTTGATATACTTGATAAATTCCTTCTATTCCCTAAAAAATGAAAATTTTCATCCACATTTAACATAGGTTTGACATGAGGTGGTTAGTAATAGGTTTTGTTGGACTTAGGGCATAATACACCCATAAGGGTTGCAAGCCTAATAGGCCGACGGCTTAAGTCACCTAAGAAACCCTAATATCTCAATTATTCTTCTAACATAAAAGGAGGGTCAGTCTAAGACGAAAAATATCAAAGAAACATCGAAGGTTTTCTAAGTGAGTTTTCTGCACAAAACCTGGGGTTATTAGGCTGTGAAACTATGAAGGATTCCGTATTGTGAGTTCATTCCATGACTGGTAACTCAAGCCAAGGTTCAACCACATTCCATTGCTGAATTAAGGTAAATTCATTTACACTTAATTAGTCATATTAACTCCTTCATTGGTATCAGAGCCATTGGCTTATTTTCTAGTTGAATCGTTTCTCGTATTGCGTGCCCCAAACATGTTAATGATTGTGTGTTAGTTTTCGTTCTTTCTGCGTCATTACTTAACAAATCCCAAAACTTCATGCTATTATTTCATGGGCAATTTCTTGATAATTTTTCGTGAAATCCTATATTCTGGTAGACCATGAAAAGAGTTTTAATTTGATATATCATACGCATATTTTGGCTGAGTATATTGCGAGAAATCATAGTTTGAAATTCCAGGATTTTCTGCATGTTAAACCTTAAATTTGATTTTTTGAATCAATGATTTCAATCGATTTTCTTTGCAAATTGATGCATGGATTGCTTTCCCCAGTAGATTTAGAACAAAATCCCTCCACAATCAAGTATAGATTCAATGGAATTTTACTAGAATTTGGCGGATCATCATCAAAAATTTTGAGGGTTAGGGTTTATCTTTTTTAAACCACTTTCCAATGTTTTTTTATCAATTTTGGCTATAAGCTCTTGCAATTGGTTTGTAAGTTCTGCTGCCCCCTAAATTCTGGGTGAGACCCCTCAACCCATGCCAAAAATCAGCTAGAAATAGGCTAGAAAATTGCAAAAAGGTTGTCGACATTGCTAGGATTTCACGTCAAGTACTTGGACTCAATTTCACTCAAATTCGATCAAATCTTCCTCAATTGATGCTTGATTCACGTTTAGTTTGTGATTTGGTGTAAAAGCCCGTAAGAATTTAATGACTATTAGCTTGTTTTTGGGGCAAATTCTGTAAAATGCTTTTCGTCGAACGTAGGGATAGGGTTTGTGTGCTTTAGTCGATTTTTAGATCATTTTTGGTTATCATTACGTGAAATTGATTTGTTATTGTTACTTCCCATGGTGTCATGACCAAAACCCCTTAAAATTAGCCACCAATTCGCCGAAATTTGGTCGAATTTTGGTCGAAATTGCGCGAACCTGCCGGCAGAGGCCACATATGATTTTCGACCACTTTTTCCTCAATTTTGTGGGCTGTCCTTGTTTGTTTTTAGCAATTAAAGCCTCAAATGGATCCTAAGAATGGTTTAGGATAGATTGCATTGATCAATTTGATGAAAAACAAATCCAAAATTTGTCAGTTGTAGTGTTGTTCGTGCTTAGATGTTGGCCGGAGCCGATTCGGATACAGGTCGGGTGACCTACGGTCGTGGGTGGGCATGAACCTCCTGCCCACAATCAGCATCCGCTGACCGAGAAAAAAAGGCTTTTTTTTTAAAGAGTCAAAAGGGGTATGGCATTGACTGCGGTTGACTCATAGCTTGGGTTGACCAGCAGGGGTTGATCAAAGGGTTGACTTCTCTTATTTTCCCTTTTTTATTATTCTTTTATAAAGTTTCTTCATGTAATTATTTTGTGAGAATCTTGTTAATGTTATATTTAAGCATTTCTATTAGCGAATTTTTTTTATGATGTATAAATGCAAGCGCTTCAATGAAATTCGAGAGATTTGATTACATATTGTGAAATATGTTTCATGTGATATAATTATTCTCAAAATTACATGTAAATGTTGTATACTCTTCCTAAAAAGTGTTAGGAGCGGACATTGAAATATCTTGAAAAATATGTTCTTTTTGAGAATATTTCAACATCTAAAATGTCATAGTGACTTGAATGGATCATTAAACTTAAGTAAGTTTAACATTCATTCCTAGATGTTGCGAACATCATGTGTAATTTTGACTCTAGGGTTTATGTTTGCTTATATTAACTTTATTAGTCACTGTCAAGTTGCATTTATGCGTATGCAAAAATAAATGTTAGACTTTTGTGTGCGTTTCTGCTGATTGTTGTTAGGCTATAAATTGTCCTATTTTGCGTGCCTCTTTCACCCACTTTTAGCTCGTATAATAACTTAATCTTTAGAATTTCTACTTGTTTTATTTATGTTTTGTAGGACATAACTTCAAATCGAGCGAACGCCGAGAAAAGGGGCGAAGACGGGACAAAGCGAAGAAAAACAGCAAAAATCGACAAAAAGGGACGACAGGGGGCCGAACCACCATGCCAGAGAAGTGGCACGATCGTGCCCCCTGGGTCACTGTTTCGTCGCGCGATTCTATTTAAACCCTCATTCGGGCGTTTTCGCGAGGGGGTCGCTTGGGGCTTCTCTTTGGCGATTTTTAGGCTAGGGTTTAGGTTAGTTTATCAAATAAAACCTCAATAGGAGAATTAGTTTAGGATTGAAGATTGTAATCTTGGATTCAACCTTTGAATTTCAAGTTCCTTCTATCAATTCAAGACTAAGTTTTCTTCCCTTTTCTCTCTTTGGTTCATATCTTGTTCTTGTTTATGTTTTGTTAGTTTAATTCTTGTATTTTTTTAATTTAGTTTAAATGTTTACTTTTCATTTTTAATTCATGTTTGTTTAGTTGTTTAGAGTTGATTTATTTCATTCCCTTTCTTCTCTTGTTGTTCATGTTTTTGTTTGTTGGTTTAGGTTTTCATGTGTTTGTGATGTTTAGTTGTTAGATTATATTGGCTTGGATTGTGATTAGCCTCTTGATGGCTAATTAGTTGTGCATTAGGCCTACCAATCTATGCCTAGAACTTAAAGTTTTCTTTCATGCCCACCAAGTGTTCGATGAAATGCTTGAGAGAGCTTTCATCCATATTTTTGAGCGATTGACTTATGCTGAGAGGTGAGGTCAATTAGCTAGCGTGGGAGAGAGAATAGCTGAGTTCGAGATATGAAAATAGTTCCTGAATCGAGTTAGGTCAAGGGGTTGCTAATTTTTTTATGGTCCAATTGGGCTAACACCATGAACGTAGGTGGTTAGACTAATTAAACTAGCTCATGACCCTTAAGAGAGGGCTTGGGTGGTCTTCGATGGTGCAACCGACCATCTCTCATTCATGATATAGTTTGGTAGGTTCGGACTCGTCTAAATTAGTTGGCTCGTCCATTGATCAAATCACAACTCTAAGTCACTTTTTCTATATTTGTTAGCGTAGTTTAGTTTACCCTCTATCCCCTTCGATTTTGCCTAACTCGAGACGCTTTAGTTAGCTCTGGTAGTTGGAAACACAACTCCCTGCGGACGACACCCCAAGTACTCAACGATACACCTTGCACTTGGGGTTTATAAATATTAAAACTATGTGTTTACCCTAACAAGTTTTTAGCGCCGTTGCTGGGGAGTTGGCGTCTTCCAATATTATGGTTTACTTGATCATTCGAGACTAGGCCTTTTCAGAAAAAAAAAATCCAAAAAAAATTTTAAAATCAAAAATTTTTTTAAAAAAATGGAAATGGCTGTTTTCCATTAACCCAGTTTGAGCATGAACCTTTTTGGCACTACTTGTCTAGGTTGAATGATTATCGCGCTTAATATATGCTTTTTAAGTATGAAAAATAGGAAATATGCGATGCTGTGCTTGAGGGGGTAACACATGAGATTCGAGCCACCCTTGAGTCCATGTGTTATGGTGGTTTGTGTTCCTTAGACATTAATGACACGTGGGATTTGTTTGAGTCTTTAGCTTGGCATCAATAGCAATCTGATGATGCTAGGGACCCATATCATCACTACTCTTCTTACCCTCATGTGTTGTGCTCTCTTTGCCAACTTTTTGACCATGATGTGAATTTATGTCCTTATCATGATGTTTCTGATGAATGTTATGCTAGACTTGATGCCATGATAGGGAAAATAAATGAGCAGTATGAGCGTTTTATTAGTAGAATGAGGGAGTGTGATTTAGTGCATGAGACCGACCTTAGTCTACCTTGCCCTAGACTTGAGGCTCGTCTCTATGATGATTGTGAGTCTTCCCTTTCCCTAGAGTCTAATGTTGTTAATGATGCACCTTTGACCGACCTTGGGGAAATGTTTGACCCTCCCTTAACCCCATTGACATTTGTTGCACCATCCTTTTCTAGCACACCTATGGACACTAGTGTTAGTGACTCGATCTTACTTGCCTCTTCCCTCTCTTTAGCTCAGTGCACGGGGTTAGAGATGGGCGAGACTTCTCGGGGTGATGCTAGTCCTGTAGAGGATGTTTCACTTTCTTGGTTAGGAGGACATACATTGGTTAAGCCATATCCTGAGGAGGCTCCTTTCGAGGAGTTGTGTGATGATAGTTTAGTGGTTAGTGCTGCTCCTAGCATTGAGCATATCGACCCAATTTGCACCGAACCACTTGACATGACCCTCGTTTCATCCCCCTTACTTCCCAGCACACCCTCTCACTTGCATGCATTCCATGAGTCCGTAGGTGACATTCGAGGGTATAATCCCTCCTTAGGCCCTTATTATGCATACCTAGAGGACATGCCTAAGAAAATTGAGTGGATCATTTTCTTTGATTATTATTTCGATTTTTCTATGGCATTTGATAAGTTTAAGAGGGCACTAATGCTATTTGTTACATCTTTACTAGTGTTCTTTTACTTACATCCCTTTGAGATGAATGCAACAGCACACGATAAGCTCTTACGAGCTTTGACGGCATCTGAGTTGACGCCGCGAGTCCTGAGCAATGATGAGGAGTGACTGATGCTCCTCGGGCCTCCACAGCACCATCCTAAGGAGGCGTAGTTCGGGTACAATCAGTACCTGACCTGGTATACTCATTCTAACTCTTCTCCCTTCTTTTTATTTTCTTCTTTTTATTTAGTTGTGGATATTAGAATTGTATTTTTGTTGGTGATCATCTTGAGGCGAAATTTGAGATGTTGTTGAGCCATTGATGGCTATGATCACCATTTTTGTGTTTTTGTGGATAGTTGTGTGTTGTGATTGGTGGTGTTGATGGATTGGTTTATCTTTGTTTTTGGTTGTTAGTTTTGTATATATGTGTGGTCTTGTTTTTAATTTGGTGAGTGTTTTTAGGAGAATGTGCTAGCTTGTATATGTGTGCAGGTTTTGTGTTCTTGTGTGTGTTTGTTTTGTTTTGTGTGTCTTCTGTGTGATTTTGTTTTCTTTGTTTTTGTGTGTTTTGTGGTTGGTGATGACTCCTAGCTCCCAATGAGGACATTGTGAGATTTAGGTGTAGGGGTGGGGTCATCTACCCTTTTATTCTTATTTTTGTGAAATTTTTTTCATTTTTGTGTAAATTTTTCAATTTCTCTCTTTTTTGTATAATTTTCCTTCTTTTTTGGGATTTAGGGGAGTTTTGTACTATTTTGACTAGCCTTGATCTCCGGTACCGTGGTTATTAGCTCGTATATAAACATAATATGTATGATAGATATTCGTCCCAAGTCTGTCATTTTAGGCCTCACTTCTAACCCCAACAGTTCATTGTAATTTTGCAATCCAATCCTGATTTATATATTATCATTATCTTACATTCTTAGTCTTCCATGATCGGCTCTACCACTTGTCTACTACACAGTTACCTTTGTATGTGCTTGCACCCCTTTTCCAAAAACAAAAACAAAAACAAAAACGAACAAACTCATGCGCTACTGGGTGTATCCCTTTGAGGCGTGACAAGAGTTTGGTATGACAAAGAAGAAGAAAAAGAAAAAAAGAGGGGGAAGAAAGACTTTGGAATGACAAGTATCCCTTTGAGGCATGCGCTATTGGGTGCTACCCTTTGAGCAAATACTACTACTGGGAAAGCTTGTTTTCCAATGCTGGCAAATCAATAAGGTAGTTTGTGTCAGTTAAGTGAGACTGAGTTTGATTTTGGTAAGCCAAAGTCTTAGGGTGATGATACATTTGCACACCAGGCACCAGGATGGATTCAATGTTCTTATATGTCGTAGGCTGAAAAACTGATGTTTAGATGCCATTTTTTGAGATGATGTGCCCTAAAATGCATATAATGTTGTGTATAGACTGATACTTGAGTTACTAGGGGATTTTGGTTGATCCGATTGTGTACAATTTACCCCGATGTATATTTTATGTTTTGTCATTTTTATTTTTCGATTTTTGTTTTTTCTTTGTTTTTCTTTTTGAGATTTTGTGGGTATATCTTCTGCAAACCCTCACGAGACCTCACTCGTCCACTTGGGGGAAACAAGGGGTTCAAAGGGCTTGTTGCATACGTTAAATGCAACCGTGATTCCTACGAAAGTGAGTTAGGTTCTTAAATTAGCTTTTCTTTTATTTTGCTCGAGGACGAGCAAAAGATAGGGGTGGGGGTATTTGTTAGGCGATAAATTGTCCTATTTTACGTGCCTCTTTCACCCACTTTTAGCTTGTATAATAACTTAATCTTTAGGATTTTTACTTATTTTATTTATGCTTTGTAAGAAATAACTTCAAATCGAGCAAATGTTACGAAAAGGGGCGAAGATGGGACAAAGCGAAGAAAAACAGCGAAACTGGCAAAAAGGGACGATAGGGGGCCGAACCACCGTGCCAGAGAAGTTGCACAATGGGATCATGCCACGTGGCACGGCTGTGCCACCCTGGCATAGGTGGGCCGTGCCACTTGGCACAGTCGTGCCTCCTGGGTCGCTGTTTCATCACGCAATTCTATTTAAGCCCTCATTCGGGCGTTTTCGCAGGGGGTCTCTTGGGGCTTCTCTCTGACGATTTTTAGGCTAGGTTTTAGGTTAGTTTATCAAATAAAACCTCAATAGGAAGATTAGTTTAGGATTGAAGACTGTAATCTTGGATTCAATCTTTGGATTTCAAGTTCCTTCTATCAATTCAAGACTAAGTTTTCTTCCGTTTTCTCTCTTTAGTTCATATCTTGTTCTTGTTTATGTTTGTTAGTATATTTGTTTTGTTTTGTTCAAGTGTTTAGTTTTCATTTTTAATTCATGTTTGTTTAGTTGTTTAGAGTTGATTTATTTCATTCCCTTTCTTCTCTTGTTCAAGTTCATGTTCTTGTTTGTTAGTTTAGGTTTTCATGTGTTTGTGATATTTAGTTGTTAGTTTGTGTTGGCTTGGATTGTGATTAGCCTCTTGATGCCTAATTTGTTGTGTATTAGGCCTGACTATACCCAATCCATGCCTAGAACTTAGAGTTTTCTTTCACGCTTGCCAAGTATTCGATGAAATGCATGAGAGAGCTTTCATCCGTATTTTTGGGCGATTGACTTATGCTGAAAGGTGAGATCAATTAGCTAGTGTGGGAGAGAGAATAGCTGAGTTCGGGATCTGAAAATAGTATCCGAATCGATTTAGGTTTGGGGGTTGCTAATTTTTTTGTGATCTAATTGGGCTAACCCCATGAAAGTAGGTGCTTAGACTAATTAGACTAGCTCATGACCCTTAAGAGAGGGCTTGGGTGGTCTTCAATGGTGCAACCGCCATCTCTCGTTTATGATGTAGTTTGGGTAGGTTAGAACTTGTCTAAATTAGTTGGCTCGTCCATTGGTCAAATCACAACTCCAAGTCAGTTTTGCTATGTTTGTTAGTGTAGTTTAGTTTACGCTCTATCCTCTTCGATTTTGCCTAGCTCGAGACACTTTAGTTAGCTCTGGTAGTTAGAAACACAACTCCCTGCGGACGACACCCCAAGTACTCAACAATACACCTTGCACTTGGGGTTTATAAATATTAAAACTATGTTTTTACCCTAACAAGTTTTTGGCACTGTTGTCGGGGAGTTGGCGCCTTTCAATATTGGGGTTTACTTGAGCATTCGAGACTAGGCGTTTTTGAAAAAAAATCCAAAAAAAATTTTAAAATCAAAAATTTCAAAAAAAAAATTAAAATGGCTATTTTCCATTTACCCTAGTTTGAGCATGAACCTTTTTGGCACTACTTGTCTAGGTTGAATGATTATTGCGCTCAACATATGCTTTTCCAGTATGAAAAATGGGAAATATGC
This sequence comes from Carnegiea gigantea, assembly GCA_029747015.1. NCBI lineage: Eukaryota > Viridiplantae > Streptophyta > Magnoliopsida > Caryophyllales > Cactaceae > Carnegiea > Carnegiea gigantea. The sequence goes on from JAKOGI010001462.1 coordinate 188,562, forward strand.
GATACTATACTTGAGAGGATAACACATGAGACTCGAGCCACTCTTAAGTCCACGTGTTATGGTGGTTTGTGTTCCTTAGACGTTGATGACATGTGGGATTTGTTTGAGTGTCTAGTTTGGCATCACTGGCAATCTGATGATGCCAGGGACGTATATCATCATTACTCTTCTTACCCTCATGTCTTGTGCTCTCTTTGCCAATCTTTTGACCATGATGTGAATTCATGTCCTTATCATGATGTTTCCGATGAATGTTATACTAGACTTGATGTCATGATAGGGAAAATGAATGAGCAGCATTAGCTTTTTGTTAGTAGGATGAGGGGGTGTGATTTAGTGCATGAGACTGACCTTAGTCTACCTTGCCCTAGACTTGAGGCTCGTCTCTATGATGACTATGAGTCTTCCCCTTCCCTAGAGTCTAATGTTGTTAATGATGCACCTTTGACTGACCTCGGGGAAATGTTTGACCCTCCCTTGACCCCATTGACATTTATTGCTCCATCCTTTTCTAGCACACCTATGGACACTAGTGTTAGTGACTCGATCTTACTTGCCTCTCTCCTACCTTTAGCTCAGTGCACGCGGTTAGAGATGGGCAAGACTTATCGGGGTGATGCTAGTCCTGTAGAGGATGTTTTACTTTCTTGGTCAGGATTACTTACATTGGTTGAGTCATATCTTGAGAAGGCTCCTTTCGAGGAGTTGTGTGATGATAGTTTGGTGGTTGGTGCCGCTCCTAGCATTGAGTATATCAACCCAATTTGCACCGAACCACTTGACATGACCCTCATTTCATCTCCCTTACTTCCCACCATGCCCTCTCACTTGCATGCATTCCATAAGTCCCTAGGTGACATTCAAGGGTATAATCCCTCCTTGGACCCTTATTATACATACCTAGAGGACATGCCTAGGAAAATTGAGTGGACCATTTTCTTTGAATATTATTTCGATTTTTCTATGGCATTTGATAAGTTTAAGAGGGCACTAACGCTATTTGTTGCATCTTTACTAGTGTTCTCTTACTTACATCCCTTTGAGATGCATACAACGGCACACGATAAGCTCTTACGAGCTTTGACGGCATCCGAGTTGATGCTGCGAGTCCTGAGAAATGATGAGGAGTGTTTGATGCTCCTCGGGCCTCCACAGCACTATCCCAGGGAGGCGTAGTTCGGGTACAATCAGTATCCGACCTGGTATACTCGTTCTAACTCTTCTCCTTTCTTTTTATTTTCTTTTTTCTTTTTGTTGAGTTGTGGAGATTAGGATTGTATTTTTGTTGGTGATCATCTTGAGGTGAAATTGGAGATGTTGTTGAGCCATTGATGGCTATGATCACTATTTTTGTGTTTTTGTGGATAGTTGTGTATTGTGATTGGTGGTGTTGATGGATTGGTATATTTTTGTTTTTGGTGGTTAATTTTGTATATATATGTGGTCTTGTTTTTGATTTGGTGAGTGTTTTTGAGAGAGTGTGCTAGCTTGTATATGTGTGCAGGTTTTGTATTCTTGTGTGTGTTTGTTTTGTTTTGTGTGTCTTATGTGTGATTTTGTTTTCTTTGTTTTTGTGTGTTCTGTGGTTGCTAATGACTCTCAACTCCCAATGAGGACATTGTGAGATTTAGGTGTGGGGGTGGGGTCATCTACCCTTTTATTCTTATTTTTGTGAAATTTTTTTCATTTTTGTATAAATTTTTCAATTTTTAACTTTTTTGTATAATTTTTCCTTTTTTTGGATTTAGGAGAGTTTTGTACTATTTTGATCAGCCTTGATCTCCGGTACCTTGGCTATTAGCTCATATACAAATATAATATGCATGATAGATATTCGTCCCAAGTCTGTTATTTTAGGCCTCAGTTCTCACCCCAACAGTCCATTGTAATTTTACAATCCAATCCTGATTTATGTATTATCATTATCTTACATTCTTAGTCTTCCATGATCTGCTCTACCACTTGTCTACTACACAGTTACCTTTGTATGTGCGTGCACCCCTTTTCCAAAAACAAAAACAAAAACAAAAACGAACAAACTCATGCGCTACTGGGTGTATCCCTTTGAGGCGTGATAAGAGTTTGGTATGACAAAGAAGAAGAAAAAGAAAAAAAGAGGGGAAGAAAGAGTTTGGAATGACAAGTATCCCTTTGAAGCATGCGCTATTGGGTGCTACCCTTTGAGCCAATACTGCTACTGGGGAAGCTTGTTTTCCAATGCTGGCAAATCAATAAGGTAGTTTGTGTCAGTTTAGTGAGACTGAGTTTGATTTTGGTAAGCTAAAGTCTTAGGGTGATGATACACTTGCACACTATGCACCAGGATGGATTTCATGTTCTCATGTGTCGTGGGTGGAAAGCTGATGTCTGGATGCCATTCTTTGATATGATATGTCCTAAAATGCATATGATGCTTGTGTACAGACTGATACTTGAGTTACTAGAGCGTTTTGGTTGATCCGACTGTGTACAGTTTACCCCGATGTATATTTTGTGTTTTGTCATTTTTAGTTTTTGATTTTTGTTTTTTCTTTGTTTATCTTTTTGAGATTTTGTGGGTGTATCTTCTGCAAACCCTCACGAGACCTCACTCGTCCACTTGGGAGAAGGGGTTCAAAGGGCTTGTTGCATACGTTAAATGCAACCGTGATTCCTACGAAAGTGAGTTAGGTTCTTAAGTTAGCTTCTCTTTTATTTTGCTCGAGGCCGAGCAAAAAATAAGTGTCGTGCTATTTGTTAGGTGATAAATTGTCCGATTTTACGTGCCTCTTTCACCCACTTTTAGCTCATATAATAACTTAATCTTGAGGATTTGTACTTGTTTTATTTATGTTTTGTAAGAAATAACTTCAAATCGAGCAAACGTCGCGAAAAGGGGTGAATATGGGACAAAGCGAAGAAAAACAGCAAAAACCGGCAAAAAGGGACGACAGGGAGCCGAACCACCATGCCAGAGAAGTGGCACGGTGGGACCATGCCACGTGGCACGGCCGTGCTACTTGGCACGGTTGTGCCCCCCGGGTCGCTGTTTCGTCGCGCGATTCTGTTTAAGCCCTCATTCGGGTGTTTTCGCTGGGGGTTGCTTGGGGCTTCTCTCTGGCGATTTTTAGACTAGGTTTTAGGTTAGTTTATCAAATAAAACCTCAACAGGAGGATTAGTTTAGGATTGAAGATTGTAATCTTAGATTCAACATTCGAATTTTAAGTTCCTTCTATCAATTCAAGATTGAGTGTTCGATAAAATGCTTGAAAGACCTTTCATTCGTATTTTTGGGCGATTTACTTATGCTGAGAGGTGAGGTCAATTAGCTAGTGTGGAAGAGAGAATAGCCGAGTTCAGGATATGAAAATAGTACCGGAATCGAGTTAGGTCCGGGGGTTGCTAATTTTTTTATTGTCTAATTGGGCTAACCCCATGAAAGTAGGTGGTTAGACTAATTAGACTAGCTCATAACCCTTGAGAGAGGGCTTGGGTAGTCTTCAATGGTGCAACCGACTACCTCTCATTCATGATGTAGTTTGGGTAGGTTAGGACTCGTCTAAATTAGTTGGCTCATCCATTGGTCAAATCACAACTCCAAATCGCTTTTTCTATGTTTGTTCGCGTAGTTTAGTTTACCCTCCGTCCCCTTCGATTTTGCCTAGCTCGAGACGCTTTAGTTAGCTCTGGTAGTTGGAAACACAACTTCCTGCGGACGACACCCCAAGTACTCAATCATACACCTTGCACTTGGTGGTTATAAATATTAAAACTGTGTTTTTACCCTAACAATTGTAAAACTTATGTGTTTTACAAGCATCATGTCGACTGCCTCCATGAACATTATTGCAGAGCTTAACAGAGGTGAAAAGCTTAATGGTAACAATTATGAAATCTGGAGCATGAAAGTGCAATATGTGCTAGAAGAACAACAGGTTCTTGAGATTCTGAGTGCTGTC
>JAKOGI010001462.1:197500-231717 GCA_029747015.1 Carnegiea gigantea
CTTTTATTAAAATAGTTTTAACAACATACTAATCAATAAATGAATAAAAAAAAACATAAATAAGCTTAAAAATAAAATTAGTACTCACTTTAAAAGTAAATGTAGAAAACTTCATTAGAGTTGTAAGTTTGGATGGAGGGAAAAATGATGCAGAAATTTCAGGGAAGTGGATCCTCAGCAATTTAACATGACATGGGGGGGTAGAGAGAGAATCACGGAAGTTATTAATGAGATATGTGATGAAAGTTATTAAGACATAAAAGGAAGTTATTCAGAGATAAGAGAAAGAGACATGGCAAGGGTAATTTATTAGAGAATACTGGATACTTTCTTTTTTTTAAGAACAATTAAATTTTTGATTGATAGCTGAGATTTGCCAAAACATTTGATCAAAGGTTTTAGATAAGCAAGCCTCCTAAAAATCACTCTAACGCTAGTCAACTAACATTTTTAATATATATATATATATACATATATATATATATATAGATATATATATATATATATATATAGAGTACTAGTAAAGATCTGTGCGTTGCCCCTGTATCCATTACTGAATAATATATAAGGAATGAATAGCATGAATAATTGCCTATTCTAAGAAAGATTTAATATAAAAAATGATGATCCAAAATAATAAATTAGATATGTTCTCAAAATGGCATCCAATAATTGTGTATTATTAATATTAATGTTATTATTATTATTATTATAATTAAAGGTTTACTACCTAATTACTGCATTAACAATATGAAGGGGTGGAGGACCCCATTTATTACTTTATTACAGACATGTGCTCAAATAGCATCGCACAATTATTGAATCTACAAAATATAAGATGAATCAAGCATAATAATTGAAAGTTTTGATCCATAGACTATACAATATGTATGTTAAAAAGTCTTTAATAAAGATGAAAATATCTCAACCCCCTCCCGAGTTAGGGAAGGGTTAATATCTTAAACCACGATACCCTCTTGTCTTGCACAACCAAAAATCAGTTAAGCGTAATATATGACTTTTTCAAAAAACTAGAGATCAAAAAGTTATTTGTGAAAAGTTCAAGGAGATAAAATTCATAGAAAAAATTTTATCTATGAAAATTAAGAAGCAATATGTATCTTTTGTTTCTACAATTATAACCTGCTATTGCTCCCCGCCCCCCCCCGGTCCCAATCCCATATCTGTAGTCTATCTTTTATAAAAGCCAAATTTTATCGTTAATTAAAATTGATTATGTAGCCTTTTGATATCTCTTTCTATTGTTTCTTTATTTCCCCTTTTATACTTTGTGTATCTTCATCTTTATTTCCCTTATTGCAATACAAAAGTCATTACCTATGCAAGAAACCCAATTCCACGTTGGCAAAGGATGTGCCAATAGACATATTTTGTAGTTTTATGTCGGAATTGTTTCTATATACTAAAACGTTTTCTCTATGGAAAAACAAATTTATTGTAATTGTTGGACAATAGCTAAGGAAACGCTATATATTACCATTGGCTATTCCAACATTTCTTTCTGTGATGAGACATTAATCTCATATAATTGTAAAGCTATGCCAATGGAAAATTTATTGTCGGCACTTCTGCTGGTGTTAAAAATAATGTTGCTCTAATAATCTCCCCACGAAGTAACCCATTTTGACACTGTTGAGCATCTAGTATTCTTACTTATGGAATTTCTTAGAATTTAATCTTCTGAAGAGTAAGTTATGACTTTTTGGTACAATTTGAAATATCAATCTTTTAAAACTTTGCTCTCATAGTCTTAGATCTTGCAAACTCATGCTCATAACTAAGATCAATTGAAATTTTAATTTTTAATAGATTGTTCGATACAATGATTTTTTTAACTATTAATTCCATGTGGGATTACTAATCATAGCATGGGCGGATCTATGACCAGTCCAGGGGTGTCCATGGACACCCCCAACCCCAAAAAAAAAAAAAAAAAAAATCTCTAATAGGCTTATTGGAGGGTTGTGGAAATATTATAGATGGACACCTCTAAAAAAGGCCCAAAAAACTTTGGACACTTTTATCTGTGAAGTGGACCAGCCCAAGAAACTTTAGCTAATAATGTTTTCTTTTATTATCTTTAATTAGTAATAATTAAAGAGTAAAAATAAAGAAAGGCTGTCGGTGGAAGGCACCTTCATTCTTCAAGTTTCGACCCTCTCCGCCTCTCAGACCATCTATCTCATCTCAATCCTTTTACGCAATTGACATGCTTTGCTTGTGTTTTTTTCCCAGATAGAAGTGGCATTTGTCTATTCCACTTGTTTGTTGGTTATTCAAAAGTTTTAGATAATAAAAATCTGAAGAAGACCATCCAAAATCCATATCATAAAAATTTGGGCAAAATCCCGCCTTTCATCATTGGCAAACCAAAAGCCCTCCCAGAAACCACATTTCTTGATTCTTGCTCACTTTCTACCCACATTAATTTGAATTTGAGTTGAACTTTAAAAAAAGGGGGGGTTTCCAAAGGACCCAAATTGGGGAATATCTTCAAGACTCACAAACCAACCATCATCTTTGTCAACAATCCCATCCTCACTACCACCATCGTCTTCTTTCCCATCTCACCATCATGCTATGATAGAGAAGAACAACAGAGGATGAGAAAGAATGGTTAATTAGAGGGGAGGGAGTTGCCCATTAGTGTTCGCCAAAGTTGGGCTTGCAAGTGGATGATAGTCTCGATTTTAGGTGGTTGGCTTGCAGTAAGCATGTCGGTGGGCACAAAGGGCGGCGATTTGGGATGAGAATTGGTGGAGGAGGAGGGGGTGGTGGTGGATTTGGTAGGTGGAAAGTTACCAAGCTTGGTTTATATTTTCTTAAATATTATGTAATTATAATAATGTTTTTAGCTCTTTAATATTCTTTAGTAATTTTGATAAATTTTTGTAATTTTTCTTTGATATTTTCCTGATTTTATCAAGGCCTTATTCCCTAAATATATAAACTTCATAAATTCCCTCACACCATATATTATTTTATTAAAAATTATTTACATTTTTCCTTAAAAAATTTTAATTTGTATGATATCATGTAATTGAGGGATTAAGGGGTGTTTAAGAAGTAGAAAACAGAAAGTGAAAGCATGCCTTTCAAATTAAAATGCGAGGACATTCCTTTCAAAATAAAATTTCTTTTTATGATACGGAAATAACTAAAAAAGGAAACAATATAGTGCAAATGGTTGTGAAATAGGTGGACACCCCTAATGTGAAAGTCTGGATCCGCCGCTGAATCATAGTATCGAATGTAAGGAGAAGCATGCCGCAAAAAGATCCTATGTTAGGGACGTATTGCCAATGGAATATTAATGGATTTACATGAAGTCATCAACCAAGATTTATCTATTGGCAAATTATTGGTGCATCACTTTACACCTACCCATAATTGATTTTCTATTTATCTATTTTTGTTTTCTACAATCTATGCCAACATATTCTTTGTTAAACGAGCCAGCCCACTAGGCCTTATATCGGGTATCCAATGAGCCACAACAGATTAGGGGAAGGGAAGTATCCAGTGGGCCACAACAGATTAAGTGTAGGGGATGCCAAAGCTCAAGATCATCAGTGCACTAACAATTCCTTACACATAGTGGAAATTGTGTCTACCCCTCCCCTAAATTATCACAAACTGGAAGAGGGAAGTGACAAATGAAGATGTTGACCACATAAGCCAACGCCTCTTTGGCATTCATTGCGAACAGACTGTTAAGTTGTTGGAGCAACTATTTTCTACTAATACCATAGGTAAAGAACATAATGCATAGTGCCAATAGAAGCTTATATTGGAAGTGTGTTATGTTGAATTTGGTACTCATAGTGCGAATGAAATTTATTGTTTCGTTGATATTATTATGCCATTACAAACAATAGTGTACCTATTAGCATATTTCTGGCATTATATCTTATCTGCAATAATTTGTTCTTTCATTGACGAAATTCTGTTGGCATAGATCTAGACCTGTCAATTTGGGCAGACGGGTAAAAGACGGCTCGGGTGTATTCAGGTTCGAGTAAAATACAGGGGAATATATTTGGATTTTTTTACGGGTTTCGGATCAACCCAACGGGTTTGAAGCGCCTTTTTATTGAATTATTTCTTTTTTGTCAAAATCAAATATTCGAAATATTTATTGCTTAAAGTTGTTTGCATTTAATGAACAAGCATTGCAATTGTAATTTATTCAAAGAATATCAAAAATATCCAAACTTTTCAACATGATATATGAAATTCATATGCGAGTGGGCAATGATTCACGTTTGGATGGGTTGGCCTTTATATTAAAACATTAATAATTGATCAGGTCATTCATTGGTCGGCCCATCTAAAACATAGTAACGAGTCGGAGTGGTTCGACCCATTAATAACTCGTTTAATAATTTGATGTTTCGTTAATTAATCTAACATTACCTAATTAAGCATACTTTATTAGTACATCGATCCTAACACGAACATAAGTTGGTCCATTGCCCGACATTGCATCAGATTCAAGACCAATTAGAAGGAATCCAAATGAAAGAATATTATATACATGTAAAATATTATAATTATCTATTAAGTATAAAATCAAAATTTTAGATTATTATAAAATAATCTTATTTAAAATGTGATGAGACATATTCATTTTACCAACAATATAATGGCACATTTTCAATACTTATCTAATTCTAAATTATTTTTCTTAATATTAGAGTTGTTTCATGGCCATTTTTTAGAATTGTACCATTTATAAGTTGCATATGATGTTGTCTTATGGGAACAAACGGGAACCATTGATTAATTTGCGAAGGGATGTGATAATTGTATAATGTCTCTCTAACCAATTCGTTATAATGAAAAACAATTATTGTCAAGAGGAAAAATTAAAGAAAATAAAAAGTAAGTATATAATATTCGGGTCGATCGAGCGGGTTTAGGTTCGGGTCGGGTTTGACCCAAAATGTTGCAGGTTTTTGGGGTTTGGTTTATTTGGAGTTCGGGTTGAGAAAATCATATTCAAAACCCAAAACTTTCGGGCGAATTTAAATCGAATTTTCGGGTTGGGTCAATTTTTGTCAGGTTTAAATAGATCACTTTTTTGTGTAGTTTACTTTGATAAGATAGATGCGAGTTCCCAATAAAGTAGCCCCAAGGCCAAGAGTGAGTTTTACATGTGGCAAGATGGTGACATGTGTATAACTACAACTTTGATTATTGATTGTTGATTATAACTCAAAAGTTCATTTCTCAAATTAAGTTTCTTTATATGAATTTTCTAAGCCGCTCTCTTATCAGGTAGTGTTTGTTTCAAAAAATCATTTTCCATAGAAAATGTTTTTCCAAAGAAAATTGATTTTCATGTCATATTTTTCTTTGTTTAGTACAAGATAAATTATTTTCCTTGGAAAAAAAATATATCAATTGAATTGTTCAAATGGCAAAAAATATTGACTGAATGATAGTAGTAGAGATAATGTTGACCAAATGAAGAAATTTTGAGCTTAAAATTCATATTTGAGTTTTTTTTAATACTTTCTCTCTAATAATGAAGTTTCGATCTAAGCTGTCGAAATTATTTTAATTACAAAAAACATCAATTGAATTATTTAAGTAGCGAAAAATGTAGATTGAATTGTCATAGTGGAGAAAAATATTGACAAAATGAAGGAATGCTGTACTCAAAATCTGAATTTGAGCCTATTTTAATCTTCGTATTTGATTATCAAATTTTGATCCAAATTATTGAAATTTTTTAGTAGTGAAAAATATTGACTGTACTGTTCAAAAGCGAAAAATATCAATTGAATTGTCGTTGTGAAAAAAATATTGACCAAGTAAAAGAATATCGAGCTCAAAATTTAAATTTGAGCCTATTTTAATATTTCCTATTTGATGATCAAGTTTCGATCCAAATTGATAAAATTACTTTAGTGGTGAATCAACTGAATTATTTTAGTAATAAAAAATGTTGATTACATTGTCATGATCGAGATAAACATCAATCAAATGAAAGAAATTTGAGCTCAAACTTTAAGTTTGAGTTTATTTTAATCTTTTCCATCAGATAGTCAAGTTTCTATCCAAATTGTTAAAATCGAATTTTGCACCTAAATTTCAGCTGACCATATCGTCAAAAAGTTGAAGGAAGAAAATCAACGTCTTATGTTTTCAAAAAGAAATCATTTTCCTTCATTGGAGGGAAAATTATTTTCCTTGGAAATAGTTTTCTTTCATTTATTATGCCAAACAACGAAAAATTGAAAAATCATTTTTCGAAAAAATCATTTTCCCCCAACCAAACACTACTTTAATGTATGATAAGTTGTTTATTATAAAAACATAAAAGTAAACATATGACTAGATATAATTTAAATGTTTGTACATAGCTACTTCCAAATTTAAAAGTTGGCTATAATATGAGATACATATCGTGTTGGTCCCAATGTTAGGGTCTTTAAATCACCCTAAAAGAGTGTTATCTAACTCTGATCCTACGGTTCAGGCCATTAAATAACCTACTAGCCAACCATCTAGCCTATAAGCCTTTCAACCTAAAGACTAGCCCTCAGTAGCCTGTTGTCCTCACTTGGGGTTTAAAAAGAGAAACACTGGTTATTATAGTAAGCCTACCAAGTCACTTATAAATCATGCCATCATCCACTAGTCTTCTGATGTGGGACTTTGGGATGTTATAGTCTCCCCAACTTAAGGAATTGACATCCTCGTCAGACCCAGGATCATCCCTGTCATTTGTGGCAATGACAATGATCAACAACTCATAATTTTCCCTCTGTGGATGTAGATTAGGTCCATAATTGTCTAGCCTAAGGTCCAGTATGGTATCAACTGTAATGCTCCGACCCAATTGGTTATGTCATTAGACAACCTACTGGCCAACAACCTAATCTCTAAATCTTTCAGCCCAAAGACTAGGCCTTAACAGGCCACTGCCCCCACTTAGACTTGAAAAGCAAAAGCACTTGTTGTTATAGTAGGTTTCCCAAGTCACTTATAAACCATGCTATCATCCACAAGTCCTCCAATGTGAGACTTGGGGATGTTATAAGTGAATCAGGTAATCTCTAAAAATTTTAGAAGATTAAAATGACTTTGGATGTGAATGTGACAATAGCACTGAATATGCAGTCAGAGACTCTGATCCCAAATCAATAGGATATATAAGACAAAAATTAAGCAAGAAACGATTTAGAGCTAGCAAGCAAGAGAGCTAGAGATGCTCGTAGATTATGAGCTAAACGGAATGTTTGATAATGCACAGTATGTGTTTGAGAAGTTCACCCTTTTTAAGGGTACGACTCTACCTAAGGCCTCATCTTAGAATTTCATCATTTGCACTAACCCGTTGAGTTACAATACAATCTACTCCAGCCTTGAACTCCTTCTTGAATCTCAGGGAGTTACAACACCGAGTTTTAACTCTTTGGAATCCCTTCCTAGACTATCAAGGAATGATCAACTTTGAGTTCTAACTCTAGAACTCTTTCATAAATTCTTAGGGAACAACGAATATGAGCTCTAACTCCATAACTACTTCATAACCTATAATGCCCCCAGTTTATAATCTCATAATTAAGTATTTAATAACTAATTAGATATTCTGTAACAGCGGAAGGCTTCTAAATTGGGGAAACATTACCAACATTTTTAAAATGAAAACAAGTCATATCCAATTGAAAGAAAGCAAAGTGTACATCATTTAGCCAAAAAAAAAAAAAACACTAAGGTTCCTCCCTTATTTTAAAGAAATGGTAGCAGTTAACACAATAGTGCTTCTCTTAGTGAAAACAGAACTGTATAACAAAGCCAGTCCCAATAAGGTAAGGGTAATTATGAAGGTGCGACGAGCATATAATGAATTTAGAAGTCTCCACTTCAATAGCAATCAATATCTTTGTTTTTTAATTAAAAAAATTCAGTTTTTTTATTAAAATAAAAGTAAACCCTTTCATCTAATGAGAATCAGTTCGAGAGGTGCCTTGAGCCAGTTTGTGACCAAGGAAAGCCTAACCGACATGAAGTTAAGATGGACGACCATGTCATGCATCACTTCTTCTGACCAGCATTGTCGTTCCTCCTTCCTATCAACTTTGTGCCTTACACCCTAAGAATGTTAAAACACAAAACAATATAAGAATAAGGTAGAAGCCCAGTACATTACCCTTCTACAGTAAAATTAAGATTAATCAGATCAGATAATGCACGCATACTTTTAAATCAATTATAATACTCTTAAGCAGCAAAGTAAACTTGACAATTGGTTAAAGTGATATCCCATCTTTTATTAGCCAAGCTTCAGACCCGAACTTATTTAGTGTAAAGTAATGAGATCTCCTAATGAACCGTTTGACAGTCGGCATTAAACAGTAGTCAATAATTAGTAATGGGTGATATGCACTGCTAGCATGTAATACCCTGTTATTTAATCATGTTTAATTTTTCTGATCTTGTATTAATCATGTGATTATGAACATTTAACAAAGCAAGGACTACACAAAATTTAAGGCACAACAAAGCAAATGATCAAATCGAGTAATTTATGTGATCGCGACTTTTTAAAAATGAAATTTAATTGCAAATAATTATGTAAATATATTTACCTACATATAAGAATGCATATGCCCGGAATAACACCAGAAATGAATTGAGCCGATTTAATTTCTTAATTATTAGGGAAGTAAATTATATAATAAAAAATGCATGGCGAAGAAATGGACCATATGACAATTTAGATAAAGCAATAAGATCAAATTTAATTTGACGTAACAAAAAGGGATTGGAAAAAAAAGAGAGAAAAGAACGAAAATAAGTAGATTAAACATTAGCCATTTGTATAATCATAAATTTAAGCATGTGGATAAGAGTTTTGGATAAATTTAAACTAAATTTAATAAGATAAAAAATCAAAAGCTACAAATAAGAGAGAAAAGGAGGGAAGGGGTGCACAGCTAGTGAAGGGAAATGAGGAGTTTTTTAGCTATGTTCCAAAAGGAGATTGGGGAAACAACTCCTCTCATCTCCTCCATTATTTACTCTTCTCACCTCACCCTATGAAGTCTTCCACCGCTAGGACCAAGTTGTGGACACCAATCCGCTGCTGTGCCAGCATCTTCTACCCCCACCACATACCACCCTTGCTCCTCTTCTAATCTCTTCCTCTCAAGTAACAAGTTTACTCCCTTTTACATTAAGATTTAAATTTAATTTAAATATCAACTACAATTAAATTCTTTGGGTAGTTATATTTGAAATTGATTCATATAAATAAACGAGCTCCATTGATTGGTTAATTTGCAAGTAAAGTATATGATAGAGAGTTTACACCTTTGTGAAAGTGAAGTCATTAGAAGGACTTTGATTACAAAAAATTATGTGAACCAATTGAGTGGAGATTGAACAATTGCACTATTGGGATTTAATTTGGTAGAATCTTGATTGATTAAGCAAATTGAATGAATCATGATTGGTAATACATTTTAAAAGAACTCTTGAAATAATAGTACAATCATGTTGACTTAATTTGGCATGCTTACAAATACCTTGAATGAGTGAATTATGCTTGAGGGCATTGGGATGAAGAATTAACTTCTTTTTAAGTTTGGTTATGACAAGGCTAACTAGAAAGGTCTCGCTAGTTGAGTGAGTTGGTGTGTAAGATAATGGTACTTAGTGGAGAATTTTAGTATTTAAATGAGATTCTTGTGTTCTTAAACAAGATAGTTAAGCCAGATGAGTAAGTCATTCAAGTGTCAAGAAAGATGCTTAACTATCTAGCTTGGCGTTCAAGGGGCATTTGAGGGTATTAAATGATTAAACCTAACTAATTGATTGAGTTTCAACCTAATCAATGGTCAATTTGTGGACTTAGTGTAAAGAGGTTCAAACATAATAAATTTATTCAAGAAGTATAATGGTCACTTGGGTGTTCCGTTGGCCAAGAGAGTCCTCAAGCATGATTTAATAGACATTATGTAATTAGTACCAAGTATATTTGACTAAATGCATTCATGAGGAAGAGTTAATGGATAAAATATAAAATAAGGATTTTAAGCGTGAAAAAGGCAAAGTAAAGTCATGATGGACCTAATTCAAGTTGTTGTATTAAATTAACCATATTGAGGTAAAAAGGTTTATTAAGCATTGAAGATAGCTATGTTAAGGACAATAAGCATGAGAATTAAGCTAGTGGTCTTACTAAATATGTGCGAGTCTAACTAGTGTTGGCGATTATATAGGACTAATAACTTAACAAAGTGGCAAATAATGCGTGATATTATAGATTAGAGTTTGCTTGAATTATTGAATTGGGTAAATGAACAAATGAAAGGTTTTTCATCGAGTCAATCCTCACAAATGAAACTTAAAATTATAACTTATAGGTATCCCAAAGACTTATAAGTTAACAAGGTGTCTACTGTGCAAGAACGAAGCTTTAAAAGCAATTTTCGTGAACAAGGAACCTATGTTGAAGTTTTACAAAAAGAGGATCCGTGGCATAGAAGGAAATATTTTATTTCTCTAGATACATTGTTGCTTTTACCCTTTATTAGATACAATTGTTCAATTAAAATTGAAGTGACTTAGATAATACTTTTGTCTTATACGTTATGATGATACTATCTATGATTAATCTGCTGCATTGTATCAGTTAACATTTCTTACTTAAATAGCACACTAGTCACATTTCAAAGTTTTTATGCCATAGTACTCTGCAAACAAGCAAATAAATCACATGCCAAATGTTACATAGTTCTTCCAACAAGCAAAAGAATCAAAGTTCATATATTACAAAGCTCTGCCAACAGGTAGAAGAATCAAAATTCATATGTTGCATAACTACTAATGGGCAGAAGAATTAAAATATTTATGTTGCATAACTCTGCCAATCGGCCAAAACATCAAAGTGCATATATTAAAGTTCATATGTTACAAGGTTTTGCCAATAGGTAGAAAAATCAAAGTTCATATGTTATAGAGTTCTGCCAATAGGCAGAAAAGTCAAAGTTTATATGTTAAAATTCATATATTACAGAGTTCTGCTAATGTACAAAAAAATCAAAGTTCATATGTTATAGAGTTTTGCCAATAGATAGAAAAATCAAAGTTCATATGTTAGAGTTTCGCTAATAGGCAGAAAAATCAAAGTTCATATGTTATAGGATTTTATCAATAAGCGAAGAAACAAAAGTTCATAGCTCTACCAGTAGGCAGAGAAATCAAGGTCATATGTTATAGAACTCTACTAATGGACGGAGGAACCACAGTTCATAGCTTTGCTAGCAGGCAGAGAAATCAAAGTTCATATGTTACAGAACTTCGCCAATAGCCAGAGGAATCAAAGTTCATAGCTTTGCCAATAGGCAGAGAAATCAAAGTTCATATGTTGCAGAACTCCGCTAATAGATGGAGGAACCAAAGTTCATCACTCTATGAGCAGGCAGAGAAATCAAAGTTCATATGTTATAAAACTCCATCAATAGACAGAAAACCAAAGTTCATAACCCTGCCAACAGACATAGAAATCTAAGTTCATATGCCACACCAGTCTACTAGGAAGAAGAGGAACTAAAGTTCATATGCCTTTGCCAGAAGACAAAGAAGACAAGGATCATATATCGCAGAGATCTTTTTTTAAAATGTTATAAAGATCAGACGCTCTCCAAGACTAGGAAACCCTAACCCTAGTTTTTTTATGAGTTTTTGCCTTCCCTTGGTAAGGCTGGTGTTGATCGTGAGTTCCCCCCGGTGTATGGGTGGTTGTCGTTTTTTTGGTGGTGCCCTTCTCGGTCTCAAGTTTTCCGTTACCTTATCGGTGTCCGGGTTTCATTGCTAGGGTCTGGCAGTGCCTTTGCTTGGGACTTAAATAACCTGTATCGATTATGGCTTCAGGTCTAGAGGAGGCATCGCAGAATCTAAAGTTGACTGCAGAGGAGGAAGTAGTTGTTGTGGCTGAGGATAATGAGGACTCATAGAAGAATAAGCAGATTGCCCTTTGCTTACTTGGTCGTCTATTCACCAATAGTTCATTCAACCCTAGAGCGATGAAATCGGTGTTACGTAATATTCAGAGGTCGACTAAAGGACTAGTAGTGAGAGATCTAGATGTGAATTTATTTTCTTTTCAATTCTTTTTGGTGCCTGATAGGGACTATGTTTTGAATGAAGGTCCTTAGGCCTTTGATGGGAACATCTTGCTGCTTAAACAAATGACTGGACTGGAGAGACCCTCTGAAGTGCAATTTTCAAAGGCGAGATTCTGGGTCAAGGCTTATGATGTCCCAGGAAAGAAACAAACCACTTCATTTGCTCATCTTCTTGCTTCCAATATTGGTGATTTTGTTAGTTGCAACGAAGCAACTATGTTTGGGGTGGACAAGGCTGTATGCTTTAGGGCTGATACTGATATCTCTAAACCTCTTCGAAAGGGGATTGGAGTAACAGTGGCAGGAGAAACAATGTGGATCAGATTTAAATTTGTCAAGCTCCCTGACTCCTGTTATGGGTGTGGTAGATTGGTACGTACCTTAAAGGACTGTGAAATCGTTGTGGCTGAGGACGATGATCCTGACTTGCACTATAGTGCATGGTTACATGCATCGTCTTTAAAGTTCCAAAGATGTAATGCTGAGGCTGAATTGTTGGAGGAAAAGAGGCTTTTCATGGCGTTACAAACTAAGAAGACAGATAGTATGGCTCATAAAAAAACTTGTTTTCAATAATCTAGCCTTGGATGACAAATATATAAAGGTTAAATCCTCTAAGGAAGGCAGGTTCACTGGGATGAAAACTGATGAAACTATGCTTGTGGTACCAGGAGGGGAAGTATTCAAGCGAAAGCAAGAGGATGGCCTCTTGCAGAAGAGAGGTGAACGGAAGCTCAGACATGTTGCTGATGATCTTGTTCAAGGAAACGCTAGTAGTTTGGCGGAGGTTGTTAAGCAACCCCGCCAAGGGCTATGAGTATACTCTATTTCAACTGTTAGGGGTTAGGTGAACTCAAGGCAGTTGATGACCTTTGTGGCCTTCTACGAAGGCTTTCGCCTAGTTTGGTTTTATTATCAGAAACCAAACAGAGTAAACTAGAGATGGAGGATATTGTAGTGCGGTTGGGGGATTTTTAGGGGGTTTATATGGATTGTTATGGTAGAGCTGGTGGACTTGCTCTGCTGTGTAAAAAATCTGTTAAGCTTACTATGTGCTCCTATTCATCTTATCACATTGATGCCATTGTTAAATGGGAAAATGAGGTTTTGCAGTGGAGATTTACTGGCATTTACAGATGGCCTGAGTCACAAAATAAATGGCGAACGAGAAAGATAATCCAGGACCTTAAGACTCATTTCAATTACCCTTGGCTTGTTAGAGGCGACCTCAATGAAATTTTCTATAACCTGGAAAAGAGGGGCAACCCCCCCAAGTCTCAACAAGCGTTGGATGATTTTAGGGAAGCTTTTTTGAGTTGTGGGCTCTTTGATCTGGGTTTTTCAGGGTACGAGTTTACTTGGTGTAAGTATCGCGGTGGTCAGAGGAATGTCGAGGCAAGACTTGATCATTTTTATGCCGACACTAACTGGTCTTTTCACTTCCCGGATGCTTCTGTCTCATACATTGATTTTGATCTCTTTGATCATTTGCCGATTCTCTTGAAGTGCAGACCGCGACAACGAGATCAGGAAAGAGATAGAATCTTTTGATTCGAAAATATGTGGGCAGCAGACCCTTCTTGGGCTGACGTTATCATGTCTGGCTGGACTTGCTCCTCAACCGATGATGCTCTTAATAATTTTTTGTTAAAGACAGAAGGTTGTGCCAAGACCCTTAGTGGAATTCTGAGACTTTTGGCCATATCGGGAAAGAGATCAAAGCCCTTGAAGGGAAATTAAAAAGCCAGAATGATGCAGTGTGTAGGCAGGATACCTTATGAACTATCAGAGACCTGATGAAAAAAGAAGAAGTGTTATGGTGGCAGAGAGCTCGTTTAGACTACTTGAAGTTTGGGGACTCAAATACTAGATGGTTTTACTTAAGAGCCACTATACGGAGAGCAAAGAATCATATTGACTTTCTTCTTGATGAGGATGGGGTTGAACAATCAGATATTCAAGGCATTGAGAGTACTGTCATCCGATTTTTTAAGAATTTATTTTCCACGTCATAGAATCTGGAGATGGAGGATGTTATTGATTGTGTGGAGCTGCACGTGACTGCAGAGATGAATGAGTTCCTGTGCAAGCCTTACACTAAGGAGGAGGTTGAGGTGGCGTTGAAGCAAATGCGTCCTCACAAAGCCCCAGGTCCGAATGGGTTGAACCCGTATTTTTACCAAAAATTCTGGGACATGGTCGACAAAGATATTACAGTAGCAGTTCTAGCCATTCTGAATGGCCATGTTATTCCTCCTAAACTTAATCACACATAGGTCACACTTATTCCTAAGAAGCCTAAGCCAAGCTCAATGGGGGAGTTTAGACCAATTAGTCTATGTAATGTCGGGTATAAACTGGTGACAAAGGTGATTTCAAACAAGCTCAAGTCTATTCTTCCAGAAGTCATTTCTGAATCCCAAGCAGCGTTTACACTTAGAAGGCTTATTATAGATTACATTTTGATAGCCTATAAGATTTTTCATGCTATGAGGGGTGACAGTGGTGCTGAAGGTTCTATGGCTATAAAGCTTGATGTGGCAAAGGCATATGATACGATTAAATGGTCATTTCTACAGACAATCATGCTCCAGTTAGACTTTCAGAACAGTAGGTGGCATTGGTCATCAGGTGTGTCAAATCGGCTTCTTTCTCATTTCTAGTTAATGGGTTGTCGAGAGGACATATTGTGCCAAGTTGGGGGCTTCGATAAGGGGATCCCCTATCTCCATATTTATTTTTGTTTTGCTCAGAGGGCTTGAATGGGCTGTTGAGGCACTCAGTGGAACGGGGGGCTCTGCATGGTTATTGTGTTGCTGCAGGGGCTCCTGTCATTTCTCACCTCATGTTTATCGACAACACTATTATTTTTTGTAGAGCTGAGGAGGATCAGGCATTGACCGTGAAGTAGATATTACATGCTTATGAAAAGGCTTCGGGTCAGCAAGTAAATTTCTCCAAGACTGATGTGTCCTTTAGTAAGGGTGTTAATTCTAGTAAAGGTAGTTGTATTGCTCATTCTCTTGACATCCGGGAAGTTCTTTCACTTGACAAATACTTGGGGCTCCCGACTTTTGTGGGTAGGTCTCAAAAGAGACCTTTTCTCTTTATAGTGGATCGTGTCAAAAAATGATTGGCAAGTTGGATGGGTAAACTGATCTCCTAGACAGGGAGGGAGGTGCTGATGAAGGCAGTGGCCCAAGCAATCCTAACCTATGCAATAATGGTCTTTAGATTTTCACCAAACCTTTGCCAATCCATCCAAGCTTCCATAAATCATTTTTGGTGGGGACACAAACAAGATTGTCATAAAATCCACTGGGTCAATGGTGATTCCTTATGCCTGAGTAAAGATGGAGGTGGTATGGGCTTTCGCAATATGGAGGCTTTTAACAAAGCTATGTTAGCCAAGCAATTCTAGCATTTGGTTAAAGAAGAGAATTCCCTGGTGGCTCGTTTGCTCAAATCAAAATACTTTCCCAATAATGATATCTTCAATTTTCTAATATGGGACCGAGGCCGAGCTTCACTTGGCGCATCATCATTGGGGTGTAGGACATTAGTGTCTGAGGCAGTAGATGGCTTGTGGGTGACAGTGCTTCACTCAATATATGGGAGAGTAGATGGATTCCACGGCCTATTTCTTTTAAGGTAATCACTCCGAAACCTACCTCGCCACAAGTTCAGACAATAGCAGAATTGATTGATGTTGAACATGGGGCTTGGCGAGATGGGCTTATCAGGGAGTTGTTTTTATCATGTGATGTTGATGCTATTCTTGATATCCCCCTGTGCAGTTCATGGCCAACTGATAAGCTAATATGGCATTGTAATTCGAGTGGCCTTTTCTTTGTAAAATCAGCATATCACATGATCATGAATGAGAAGAGGTTGACTCATGGTGGTTCATCAAAGGGTTGTTCGGAACTATGGAGATTAGTTTGGAGTCTAAAAATTCCACCGAGGATTAAGCTTTTTGCTTAGCGAATCTGTCGCGGGGTTCTCCCATGTGGTGGCAATATTGCTAAACGACTCCTTTTTTTGATATGAGGTGTAATATATGTGGTTTTGTGGAAGAGTCTGATATCCATGCTCTTCTCGAATGTCCCTTGGTGGCTTAGATATGGGCTTCTAGTTGTTTTGATCAGGATCTATGGAACGATAAATTCAGATCTTTGGCATATTGTTTTGAGGCAGCAGGGAAACGTCTGGAGGCTAAGGTGCTTCGTGATTTTGTGGCAGTGCTCTGGGAGTGTTGGAATGCAAGAAATCGATTCATTTTTCAATCCCCAGATCGAACCCTGGCTGTGCTGAGTGATCAAGTTATATCTTGTGTCAAAGCTTACAGGGAGTTTTTAGTGAAGGAGGAAATTCAAAAGGTGACTCACCCATGTACCTGGCATCCTTCTCTGATGGGTATGCTGAAGTTAAACTTTGATGCTGGGTTAATGAGGGCTGCAGGTCGGGGTTGGGGGTTTGTGGTCCGCAACGGGGATAGAGACATTGTCCTGGCTGGGTACAAACAGAGTTCCAGGCTCTTGGGCCTTGAAATCAAAGAGGCTAAGGCTTGTTTATTTAGATTGCAATGTGCAAAGGAGGCAAGCCTTGATAAGTTGATTGTTGAAGGCGATTGTCTACCTCTCATCCAAAAACTAAAGGACAAGAAATGATGTGATAATTTTGTTGATTTAGTTGTTTCTGACATTTTGATTTTCTCTTCATCGTTTAGTTCCATTTCATGGTCATATGTAAAGCGGGGGGTAATAGTATTGCTTATGATCTAGCCCATTGGCAACCCTTGTCCCTTCGGTCTAGGTTATGGTCTACTAATGTCCCGGATCAGGTTGTTGAACGGGCGTCGATTGAGATGTATGAGTTCATTGATGGAAATATAATTTAACCCGCTTTGCTTTGATTAAAAAAAAAAAAATGTTCTCCTTTCGTTTTTGTGAAACTTTGATTTGGTCTCTATATGTATAGAAATTATTTTGATGAGTTTTTATAAGATGCGTACTTATTTTCATGGTAGCTTCCAGAAGACTTGAAACATTAAAATCTATCGTCTTCAAGAAATTTGACTTTTTATTCACTTTTCCATTTTTTCCCTATATTTCCTTTATTGTCATTGGTATGATAAAGTAGCTAATTGAATTTTGTGTGCTTGTTCTAAACCTTCTTTACACCATATGCATGCTCTCAAACTCCTCTGCTCATGACAATAACAAAATCTCTTCTATGCTTTCTTAACGCCCCATCTCTTCTAGGCAAAAATCATTAAACCAAGATAGCCAAACCCATGCTAATATCTTGAGACTCAACACTCTGGTCGGTTAAATAGATTACCCCTCACCTTTTGATTAAGGGTAGAAAATACCCTTGAAGTCAAAAAGTAAAGTAAATACCCTTGCGTTGAAATGTACTTTTTGGTTTTTTTTATATTAGCTAATGACATGGATGGTAAAACAATAACGTGGCTAAATTTGATCCTTTACTAAGCTAACATGGCATTGAGATTGATTAATTAACAAATTTAATTAATTAATTAGAAGGACATTGATTAATAAGAAATTCATAACAATTTCTAATTTATTATAGTTTATAATTAAAGTTTTCATTTCTAATTTTTGTTATAATTTTTATTTAACTATTTTTATTTAATTTTTTTATTTACAACAATAAACGTCTAGTATATAGTACACACAATCAGTGCATTTTATTCCCGTTAAAAATTTTAGATACACCAGTGCAACACAAATGGTTGGGGCTTGGGTGTGAAATCGTGAAGTAAATAGCCCAATCCTTATCTACTTGGGTTTTAATACAGAGAACTCTAACTTCTATTTTTTTGAAATTAACTAATTTTATTAATTAAAGAAAGATCAATTTATAAAAATCAATAAATTTATGATTTATTATAGTTTCTGATTAAATTTTTTTTTTATTATAGTTTTTATTTAATTAATTTTTATTCAAATTTTTTATTTCGGACAATAGAAGTCCAATATATTAATATACGTAAATACACAATCAGTGTATTTTATACTTTTATTGCCATTAAAAAGAGCACAAAATGTGAGAATTTCCCAAAAAAAAAAAAAAATTGTACATTTTATTTTAATTAAAAATCCATATCGACATCAATAGACTGCTAGCATTTTTGAATGCGCATATGATATTCATCATCCCAAATTTAAAAAAAAGGAAAGGATGTTAAGATAAGTACAAAACCTATTCATGCAATTGATTTGCTTAATAATAGTCCTTTCAGAAACTTTAAAATAAACTTGGATATTTATTATTCCTTCATCTATTTTAGATTGGAAAAATTCAAAAAATATATAATAGGTGATAAATTTACATGTCTGTCTAGTTGGCTTCCATTAAGCCATGTCATTTTTTAACATTATGCCAACCACTATCAACTATTTTATAATGGAAAAACATAAAAAAAATTTAATGAATCAAAGTGCATTTTGCTCTAGTTTTAAAGTTTCAAGGCATTCTCTACTTTTTACTCAAAGTTTATGGGTAGTTTATTTTTAGGACTCCTCAACACTTACATATTTCTTATTTTGCCTTGACTTATAGAACTTTTCCATTTATTCTCCATCATTGTTCCTCCCCTTATGAATATGATGAGATTAGGGGTGGCAATTTAGGTCGAGACGGTGACATTCGTTTTTGTTTTATTAGATAATTTTACTTAAATGCCATTTTTCTCTTTTTCCTTTTCTCTTTATTTAATTTTTTTTTTTCTTCTTTTCAACTTCTGTTACTCTTCTTCAACTCTGTAATAGGTTCTTTGAGATTCATTTATATTCCTATTAGGTTAATACCATACAATATATTTAAAAGTTAATTCTAATAAAGTAATATTATCTTTTATTAAATTTATAGTTATAGGGTGAATACTTTCAGATAGAATTGAAAGGTAAGCTCATCTAACCTTATAATGATTTAGCAAACTTTGTCTTATATTTCTAGATGTTAGATTTAAATACCTTAAAAATTCCCGTGCCTAATCTTTAGTATAATGTTTTAAGTTAAGTAGTTTAAAACTTTGTCGGGCTAAATAATCTCTTTTTCGAATTAATTTTGAGTTTGATTGTAGTTTATTTTTTGGATAACTCATAATTAAATATTTGGTATATCTAAAACCATTTAGTTGGTAGGTAGTAAATAATTTAGTGAGTAGGTAGGCTACGAACCATTTAATATGGAGATTTACGAGTGGTTTCTTGGAGCAAAAAGTAGTAAAAGCATTTTTTGAAGTAATTTAGACTGAGACGTAAAGATATTAAGGTGGCACTTGGATATTGAACAGGCAAAATGAAATTCCAAACAGTAGGCCATACAATCTTTCAAAACAAAATTAAGTTAGAGAAATTATACCTTCAAGAGTTCTATCTGTCTTATTTTTTGACAGTGTATTACTCCTCCTCTGCCGCACGAACTATCTATTTTTTCAAACGTATTTCACTCTTGTATGTTAATATCCTCTCTCTAATCAAAATTGTAAGAAAAATTGTTGGCACAAGTTTGGAGAAAGATTTCTTTAT
Source organism: Carnegiea gigantea (assembly GCA_029747015.1). Classification (NCBI taxonomy): domain Eukaryota; kingdom Viridiplantae; phylum Streptophyta; class Magnoliopsida; order Caryophyllales; family Cactaceae; genus Carnegiea; species Carnegiea gigantea. Next base: position 217,227 of record JAKOGI010001462.1, read on the forward strand.
TCCATTTCTAGTTATTCTCCTTTCCCAGAAAGAGGAAATTAGACATTTTCTTACAAGTATTTTTTTACAAAAGCAATCGTAAGATTGGCAAACTCTGCCTTCCTGAGAATGATGAGTACTTATTTATAGCGAGAGGGTAGTGCACTTAGACCTTAGCGCTTACATCATAGAGATAAGAAAAGATAAGATTACATGATATAGTTTACTATTCTTGATAAGGTTTCTTATCTTCTTTATCTTCTTGCATCCTTAAGCTACGCATCATTCATTTATCTAGCATGATTTGTGTCTTTACCTTCTCTTTTTCTGATTGATAGAGTTCAGCAAATTTTGCTCGTGCAGCTGGACTTCCATGATAGTTATTGGGCTCCAGGTCATAGCTAAAGTGGAAAAAATTATCATCAATAGAGACATGTTCAGCTCCTTCAGCAGTGATGAGAATCAAGTTATTTTCCTAGTATAGTGTCCTTACTCCTTTTCTCATAAGCTGTTCACTCTGACATTTGATAGCCATTGCACCAATTGATCTTTTATAGTTTATCCATGATTTGTCAAAGGCAGGAACTTTGAAGTATTTGTTTTTGTCCGCCTGGATAGTTGTTTCGGGAGAGATGTTGCCGATTTCAACAAGATGAATAGCTCCAGAGTATAACATTGGTTTTTCTGAATGTAGATTTCTTGGGTTAATTCTATTTTAGCTCTAGGATGCTCTAATTTCCAAAATTGCAATGGATTTTTCGAGTAGATTTGTTTTGACTTGGCTAATAAATCTTCTTTTTCGATTATGTTAAATGTGGAAGTAGGTTTTTGAAACATTGCTTTATACTAGTTCTAAATAGGTAGTTGTTGGATGAACACCTCTGATTTTAAGTTTTTGATCAGATGGGCATTTTTCCCATTTAGGTAATAAGAAGTCTTGAAAAAAGATTACTACGAATCCAGTGTCTATTAAGGTTGTTGTTGTAATGTCTAATTCCTTTATGGTTACATCAATATACGTGATAATAAAAAAATGTAGTTGCTTCATATTCTCTCAAGGATGATTGTATTTTGTTGATTTACTAAAGTAATTTGAATTGGTCTTATCTCATAGGTTGTGAATTGAGTTAGTCCTATCCCATTATTCACTCTCTTCTTGTTTATCTTTTCTTTTCATTCTATTTGTTTCTTCAATAATTTTTTCTAGTGATTCTTCTTAAGCCTTTAAAAGTTTTTCTTGATATCTTTTAGTATATTTTTTATCATCACTATTAGGAATTAGTTTTTTTGGAAGCTTAATTTCTAATGGTGTATGTTTTCTTCTTTCTTTAGGTTTTAACATTCCTTCAAAAATTATGTTTACGAATTGTATTTGTATTACTAGTTATTTAATTGATTCATTTATTTCTCAAATTTCTCTTTTTACTTCTTTGAGTTCTGCTTCAATTTGCGGCGAACTCATTATTTCAATTTTTATTATTTTTTTGTCATTAAACTAATATTCTGTTTCAAATTGATCCAAATTATTGTCATTATTATAGTCTAAATTTTCTAAAAATTCTAGATAAGCTCTTCTTTCTTCTTCATAAATTAGGAGATTTAATCTATCTTCATTATCCAAATTATTTCTTTAGAATAGTTAATTGTTCGAAGGCAATGAATTTTTTGAATATAATATCTTCCTTTTTGTCTTATTTCATTCCTAAAGTAAGTTCGGAATAAATTAAGGATAGATTCACAACTACGTTGGGTAGTTATTTTTAGCTTTGGAACTTCAGGCTTTTCCATTATTTTTCTGAGCATAAATTCGTACAAATCTTTCAACTAAAGCAATTATTTTTGATTTAAAAATAATACATTTATATATGTTCTAACATAAATATTTTACTAGTTGTAATATATCATACATTCCATATTCTATTTCTTGTTTAAATTGTTCAAAGTTTATTTATAATGTTTTTTCTAATATATCCATTATTTTCTTTAAAGCCCTTTTTATTGTTTTTATTAGTTTTACACTTTAGTCCTTAAAATTTTTAATATTTGCAAAGGAAGTCCTTCCTAGAAACTAATAAAAATAAAATAAAAGGGCTTTAAAGAAAGAATGGATATATTAGGAAAAACATTAGAAATGAACTTTGACCAATTTAAACAAGAAATAAAATATAGAATGTAGGAAGACACCGATATATTACAACTGATAAAATATTTATGCTAGAACAGATATAAATGTATCATTTTTGAATCAAAAATAATCACTTTAATTAGAAGACCTGTCATGGAAAAACAGGAAGTTCCAAAGCTAAAAATAACTACCCAACGTAATTACCATCTATCCTTAATTTATTCCGAACTTACTCTAGGAAAGAAATAACACAAAAAAAAAAAGATATTATATTCAAAAAATTGATTACATTTGAAAAATTTATTGTTCTAAAGAAATAATTTGGATAAATGAAGATAGATTACATCTCCTAATTTATGAAAAATAAAGAAGAGCTTATCTAGAAAATTTAAAATACAATGATGACAATAATTTATATCAATTTAGTACAGAATATTGGTTAATGACGAAGAATAATAAAAATTGAAATAATGAATTTCCCGCAAATTGAAGCAGAAGTCAAAGAAGTAAAAAGGGAAATAAATGAATCAATAAACAACTAGTAATACAGATACAATTAGTAAACATAACGTTTGAAAGAATGTTAACATCTAAACAAAGAAGAGAACATACGCCATTTGAAATTAAGCTTCCAAAAAAACTAATTCCTAATAGTGATGATGAAAAATATGTCAAAAGATATCGAGACACTTTTAAAGGCTCAAGAAGAATCACTACAAAAAATTGAAGAAAGAAATAGAATTAAAGGAAAAGATAAACAAGAAGAGAATGAATAATGGGAGAATACAACAAATCTATCAAAGAACTATTAAATGACTTTGAGAATCTCCAAATAACAGAAATAATCAAACAAGTAATATGCAGTTAGGAGTTCCAACAGGAAGTCTTGGAAGTAATAATCTATGTCAGAATAACTATGAACAAGGTGAAGCTTCCAGTCTTTTTTTGAGAATATATGCCAAAGATCACATGACGCCAAAGATCACATGACACCAGTGCGTAAAAATCTTCCCCAATCCAATAGGACAAGCATAGAGTTAGAAGACGATCTGGAGCATTCCTATGCTGGTCATGTGTATTGTTCCTGTGCCTCAACTAAAACACCTAAATGGATTTTAGACATTGGTCCCACATATCACATGACACCAGTGTGTAAAAATCTTTTGGCCGTACGAGAATGTAAAGACCACATGCATATCAATCTTCCTGACGACAGCATTGCTCAGATTACACATAAAGGACATGTAAACCTATCCAACAACTTGGTTCTGAAAAATACCTCATGTGTTCCATCATTCAGATTTAACCTCCTTTCAGTTTCTAAGATCATAGAAGATAATAATTGTGTTGTCCTGTTTTATCCAACATTCTGCCTTATACGGGACTTTGCAACTTGAAAACTGAAGGGCTTGGTAAATGAAAGGATGGCCTGTACTACTTGGTGGATACTGATATGAGTAAATTGGATACAAGGTTTTTAGCTTTGCCTATTCAGGTGGTTGATAACCCTATTAAAGTGGTCTAGTCAGTCACAAATGTAGCCAGATTAGTGGATAGTCTACATGCTGATTCTGATGATGTAGTTTCCACTGAAAGTTGTGTGACGAATAAAGATGATAGCTATAGCCATTGGCATCATAGATTAGGCCATGCCCCTATATCTAAATTGAAACATATAGAGGGTATCTGTGCTAATGACAAAGACGGTGTATGTATCACATGTCCAATGGCAAAAATATTCAAGCTGCCATTTTATCAAAGTAATACAGCAACTTCTTCTGTCTTGGAGTTATTACATATTGATATATAGGGTCCTTATAGAACTCCAACTTATAAGAATCATCGATTCTTTCTCACTCTTATGGATGACTCCAGTAGAGCTACTTGGGCTTATTTATTGTAGTGCAAGTCACAATCATTTAATGTTCTACAACAATTTTACTCATATGTGGATACACAGTTTGGTAAAAGCTGCAAATAATACGATCAGACAATGCTCTAGAATTCACAGAAGGACCATGTAAGGAATTTTTTACTAAAAAGGGCATCCTGCATTTTTGGGGGTACATATTCTGGAAATTGCAAGAGCATTGAGATTTTAAGCAGCATTCCCAGTTCACTTTTAGGGAGATTGTGTGATGACAGCCGCTTTTCTTATTAATAGGCTACCATCAATAGTATTGAGAAACGAAACACCTTATGAGGTTTTAGTAACCAAACTCCCATATTATCAGCATCTTAAGGTCTTTGGATGTTTTGCAGTGGCTGTCAATCCATCTAGAACAAAAGACAAAATGCAGCCAAGAGGAGTGCATTGTCTTTTCCTGGGATATCCTCATGCTCAGAAAGGTTATGTGCTCCTGAATTTACTTGACCACAGAAGATTTGTGTCCAGAGATGTCGTGTTTTTTGAACACATTTTTCTTTATCAGCTCAATAGCAGTGCTCAATGTGCTCATCTAATACCTTCTGTGACACCTTCTTCTCCCACTTGTATGATGATCTTTTGGAAAATGTATGTGTTGAACAGCACACTGATACCTCTGGTTATGGTCACCAAACCTCTAAGGAGCACGCTTCTTTCACTTCAAATGAGCTACATGTTGACAATTCATATGGACCAGTTGGAGCACAATCACCTTCTAATTCAGGACCACTGTGAGAAATTCCAGCAAAGAAATTAGAAAACCTACTTGGATGAGTGACTATGTGAGCAATACAGCAGTATCTTCCATCAGAGTTAACAGTGTTGTGTCCACTCTTGTTAAACCAAAATTTCATGCCTTCTTATCTGTGCTGCATCACATCATCCTGCCTGTTTTTAAGAAGTTGTGCAAGATCCAAAGTGGTGTAATGCTATGAACTTGGAATTATGTGCTTTAGAAGAGAATAACACTTGGACGCTTACAGACTTACCCCCAGGCAGGAAGGCCATAGGGTGTAAGTTTATTTTCAAGACAAAGTACACTTCTGATGTACCATTGATAGACACAAAGCTTGGTTGGCTATTCAAGGGTGTAGGTAGAAGGCAGGGATTGATTATGCTGAGACTTTTGCTCCAGTTGCCAAGATGACAACTATGAGGGCTCTGTTGGCTGTCGCTACCATTACAGGGTGGCATACTTGTCAAATGAATGTGTCAAATGCATTTCTTCATGGTGACCTTTATGAGGAAGTCTACATGCGATTGCCTCTTGGTTACACATCCCCAGGATGTATTATTGCACCTAAGACAGCACAGCTTGTTTTAGCCAGGGGGAGTGGGAAAGTCTGTAGGCTATTGAAGTCCCTTTATAGCTTAAAATAGGCACCAAGATAATGGTTTGCATAGTTATCCACTGCTTTGGTATCCTCTGGTTTTGTTCAATAAAAAGCTAATTATTCTCTATTCACTAAACAAGTGTAGGACAAATTTACTGCAATTTTGGTTTATGTGGATGATATGGTTTAGCTGGGAATGACAAACAAGAGATCCCCAAGCTCAAACAGCAACTAAGTAGTCAGTTTCATATGAAAGATTTAGGAGAGTTGAGGTATTTCTTGGGTTTGGAAATTATGAGAACTACACAAGGTTTGTTTCTCTCATAAAAGAAATATGTAATAGACCTTATTCAAGAATGTGGTCTGGTTCATTCAAAGTCAGTTAGACTACCTTTAAACACTCAGGTTAAACTATCTTCTGAATCTAGAACCAGCTTGTAAGAGCCAAACAAGTACAGAAGACTTGTAGGAAAGTTGTTGTATCTAACACTAACAAGACCTGATGTTAGTTATCCAGTGCAGCTTCTTAGTGAATTCTTGCAAGCACTTACAACTAAGCATATGAAAGCTGCCTTGTAGGTGGTTAAATACCTGAAAATAACACTAGGTTAGGGCATACTTATGGCATAAAATTCAGCATCTCGGTTGACAGCCTTTTGTGATTCAGACTGGGCAATCTGTCCAGATACCAGAAGGTCAACCATTGTCTACTGTATGCTGTTGGGCAATTCACATGTGTCCTAGAAATCTAAGAAACAAACTATGGTATCAAGATCTTCTGCCGAGGCTAAATATAGGTCCATGGCTGTGACATGTTGTGAGGTTACTTGTTGTTGAGTTTGGCCAAGGATTTGGGAATTAAGAAGCTTACTCCAGTTGACTTGAAATGTGATAATCAAGTAGCTTTGTTTATTACAGCAAATTCGGTGTTCCATGAGCATACTAAACATATATCGTTATGCAAGGGATCAACTCAAGGCTGGCGTGATTAAAACCATTTATGTGCATCCCTCATAGCAACTGGCAGATCTCTTTACGAAAGCTGTGTCAGTAGGTCAGCACTAGAAATTGCTAACCAAGTGGGGAGTTTCCAATCTTTTCCAACCTCCAACTTGAGGGGGAGTGTTGAGAGGAAGGTTGACTCATTGGCGCTCAGTCATATTGCATGTACGTTTCTTTTCCTATTTTCCTTTTTTTGTCAGATAAATAACTAACTGCACTGAGCTGTATTTGGAAAGAGATTACTATATAAGTCTCTCTCCCTTCCTAGAGAAAGATGAATGATAAACAATCATTTCTAAGAACTTCATTATCTCTCTACTTTCTCTCCCTCTCTCATTTCCATGAAGCTGCTTGCTTGGACTAAACTTAACAAATTTTATCCACCTCAAATGTTTTTTTCCACTTGTTCTCACATATAGACACAATGTTGAACTTGATTTAGATGTAATCTATCAAAATTGAATAACCGCCACATTCCAGACTCACGAAAACAGAGGACAATAAGGAGGGAGAAATAGTTATACCCAAAGCAATTGTTTATGAATAAGTAGCCTCCTTATAGTTCACCTATACTTTCCCCCTTCAACTATTATGAGCAATGGGAGGATCATCGCCCTTAGTCATTTTAAATGAGCCTTATTGTTTACGACTTCCTATAAGCATATTTAACCTACATTTATATGCCAATAAGAATTAGCTCCTAGTTTGCACTTCCCAGAGATATGGCCAGTGCAATCTTACTTGTCATACTTTAAGGTGGCATATTCCAAGTTACCCTGCCTTTATACATCTTCACATAAACCTTATGATTTTTCAAATATTTATGCATCCTAAGTTTTTTTTGCATTTATCCTTGTTATCTACAAGGTAATTTGATTCTTTCTAGTAAGGCCTCAAAATTTGCACCTCAACTTTGGCAAAGGCAAGGAATATGTTAGTTCTTCTAGCATTCTTGACTACTTTGAAGAATTACACTTGAATCTCCAGTTGTCCCTAGAAACATTTCTAACTTAATTCTATTCTAAGGTTTCCTTCTTAATATGGATCATTCATTGACCAATTATATTTCCACGAGTTACTTGCTACTATCTTGTTCTTTGGTGGTTAATATGGAGTTCTAAACTCCTACTCTGGCTTCCAACAAACCACGCAAAGTTCCCAAGTATATCACTGAATATTGTGTGACAACTCCATATTTGATCCATAGTTGATGTTCAGTAGTGATTCGGCTTGCTTAGTTAAGTAGACGATTCATTTTATGAAGTCTTCATGCTACCCACATTCAAGTACACCTACTATTACAAAGTCCTTCATGTTCCTAAACATGCAGACTACTCCTAGAGGAAACAATGTAACTTTACTCTAGTAACTAGTATCTTTATTTGCATTCATGTACTTATGTCTCCACTTTCATAATGTAAGTCCTCGTCATAAACATGCATCCATTTTTTCCAATCTAATTTTTCATTCCCCAACTTAACAGAACTATAGTTTTATTTGTTGCGCTTAATAAAGGGCAACTATCTTTTAACATACATAAGATATCTAAAACTCTTACTTGGCGTATGGTTAGAAGTAATGTAATCAGTATGTAATGGAATCAACCATTTAATGTAATTTTCAATGTAATGGAATAAGATAATAATTATATTACAATGTTTGGTTACACAATTTTATAATTATAATGGGATGAATTTATTTACAAATAATACTTTATTTTACATATGTCATGAAACACTCGCAATTCAATTCACATTTTATTCTGCTTACTTTAATTATTTGCAGCTTTATTGATAATTATCATTCAATATATTATCATCATGATTATGATGTTTCACATAAGATTGACTTTACTTTGTTCCCTCTAATTTACAATAATGTAATATTGCTCAAGTTTATCCAGTAGAAAGAGGAGGAGGAGGAGGAGGAGGAGGAGAAGAAGAAGAAGAAGAAGAAGATGATGATGATGATGATGAGGAGGAGGAGGAGTGTGTATGTGTGTGTGTTGAGGGGGAGACAGATAGCGAGATGATGATGATGATGATGATGATGATATCTGGAACGTTCAACAATGCAATTACAATAATATAATCATGATTGGGGTTAAACTTTATCTAATATGGAGAGGAGAGAGATGGGGGTGAAGAAGGGGCTTCAACCTATTAAAAATGTGGTGGCGTACCAAGAGATGAGAAGCAGAGAAGAGACAATGGAGAGAAGAGAGAGAGTCTCCAAATATAATAGTCTATGGTTAGGTAGATTTTGATTCAAATATATGTAATTACAATAGTTTAGGAATAGCTAAGTAATTGTATTTGCGTAGATCAAGATAAATGTGATTACAATGTAATACTTGATTACATCACTTAATAGCAATCAAACATGATAATGGAATCATCATTATCATTTTGATTGCATTAACAACTTGATTACATGAAAGTAAACGAGCCATTAATGCTTAACATCAGCTCCAAAACCTCAAGTTTTGGCATTATTTCTGTGATATCAAATGTAGCATACCAAAATTGATATAGACCCTTCCTCAATAATTCAGCATCACTAAGTAATCTTATTTGAGTAACCTCTTTAGGTGGCCAATGCCAAGTTAAGCATCTTTAAATCATTATCTTAGAGGCCTTGAGTAGGATAGCTCCTAGGTCAATGGATTCTTTTCACCTACTTATACTTTTCACTGTAACTATTATCATTATCTTATTTATTTATTTATTTATTTATTTATTTATTTATTTATTTATTTATTTATTTATTATTATTATTATTATTATTATTATTATTATTATTATTATTATTATTATTATTATTATTATTATTGTTGTAATTACTGCTCTAGGAAGCCATTGCCCTCAATGACCTTAACAGGATTTACTGTTTAACAATCCATAACGACAATTTATCAGTGCCGATTAGTGTCTCCTAGTATCATGATGACAACTAATCTCTATTCCAAGATCATTTGAGAGGGATCAGCACGATCAAATTTATTGTCTCATCTCAAGCTTTTAAAAGGTTATAAATCTGACAATTACCCTATATCCCCAAAGGACTTTCTACACACTTGTATATAACTCATTTTCTTTCCTTTGATCTTCCTCAGCCAATCTTATGATCAGAAAAGAAGACAAACAGATGAATGAACAACTCAATTCATTGATTTACAAAGGTATAATACATCAATATTTATACACATAAAGATATGATAAAAAGGAACGCTAAATCAACTGCAATCAAGATCTCAATAAAATCTTAATTATAGCAGTCAATTACTAATCACTAAAATCTCTCCACAATCACCACAATATCTCCACACAGTTACCAAGAATATCTTAACATCCCCCCTCAAACTCACGATAGGGTACTTGAAACCAGCTTCATTTTGTCCACTAAAGTATGAAAGCGGCCAAGAAGATGTGACTTTGCGAACAAATCTATGGGTTGATTAGAGGAACTAATGGATAGAAGGCGTATGGTACCACGAACAATATGTTGATGAGTGAAATGACAATCAATCTCTATATGCTTCGTTCGCTCATGGAAGACATCATTGTGAGCAATTTGTCTAGCACTCTGGTTGTCACAGTAAATAGATGTAGTAGTAGTCTGAGGAACATTCATATATGCAGGTAACCAATGAAGCCAAAGTACCTCAGCGACAGTGTCAGCAATGGCGCGATACTCACTTTCAGTGCTGGATCAGGAGGCTAAGGTTTGCTTTTTACTTTGCCAAGAAATAAATGAATCACCAAGGAAGATGCAGTAACCTATAGTGGAACGTCTATCAGTAGTATCACCTCCCAAGTCAGCATCACAATAAGTCGTAGTTCAAGAGAAGAATCTGCGGAGAAATGTAGACCATGAAACAAGGTGCCTTTTATGTAGCATAAGATCCGAAGAATATCAGCATAATAAGTGGAATGGGGAGCTCACATGAATTGACTGACCAAGTGAACTGCATAGGCGATGTCTGGGCGTGTAACTGTAAGGTAAATTAGGCTACCAACAAGTTGTCGATAAAGATTAGGATGTGGAAGTGGAGTACCATCTGTTGGGAGAAACTGCACGTTTGTTTCAAGAGGTGTGCTTTCTTCCTTACAATCGGAGAGAGCCACTTTTACCAAGAGATCAGAAGCATACTTGGCTTGAGATAAAGGAATATCATCCTCAGAAGAGAGAACTTCAAGGCCTAAGAAGTAACTGAGGCGTCCCAAATCCTTTATGTCAAATTGTTTAGTTAAAAACTATTTGACATTTTCAATACCAGATGAGTCGTCACCCGTAATTATCATATCATCTACATATAGAAGTAGTAAAACAGCACCGTTGTCCGTTTTTCATAGAAGTAGTGCATTATCATGTGGACTAGGAGAGAAATGAATTTTGCTTAGTGTGGTGCTGAAGTTAGCAAACCATGCTCTGAGAGCTTGTTTAAGGCCATATAAAGCACGATGGAGACGACAAACTTTGTTAGGAGGATAATCATACCCAGGTGGAGGCTTCATATACACTTCTTCCTCTAAATCTCCATTAAGAAATGCATTTTTGATATCGATGTGATGTATCAAACAGAAGTGATACAAGCCAACAGAGCAAAAGTTTCTTCATAATCAATTCTATACTCTTGAATATAACCCTTTGCAATGAGCCGAGCTTTATACCATTCAACAGAGCCATCAGATCATGTTTTTATCTTATAAATCCACTTGGAGCCAATGAGGGGCTTGTCAAGAGGAGGATCAACCAAGTACCAAGTCTAAGTATTTTTAAAGGCATGTAATTCTTCTTGCATAGCTTGCTGCCAACGAGAGTCATTAGATGCCTCTTTATAGGTCCGAGGTTCATGTAATTTAAGCATGGCCGAAAAATAATGATAATCACAAAGATATTGAGGTGGGTTTCTTACTTTATGAGAGCGATGAGAAGGAGACAGATTATTAATGGGAGCAGGAGAGGTAGCTGACTCTTGAGTTGCTGGAGTAGGATCTGTAAGTGAGATTGATCACGACAAATAGTCATAGCATTAGGCGTATGGGAGAACTCAGACTGGGAGCTAGCTTCAGATACATGAGGAAATAGCTCAATTGAGGAATCAGAGAAAAAAAGAGTAGATGCAGGTGGGATAGACTCAAATTTAGACACTGAAGAAAATTTAATGTGTTCCCAAAAGACAATATGATGAGAAAGATGAAGTCAATGTGAAATGGGATCCCAACAACGATATCCTTTGTGTTATATCCCATAACCCAGAAAGAAACAAATTCGAACACTAGCTTCTAACTTAGTGCACTAATGTGGTTGAAGAAGAACAAAACAAGCACAACCAAACACTTAAGAGACTCATAATTGAGTGGTTGGTTATAAAGGCGTTTAAAAGGAGACACACTACCAAGAACAGAAGATGGAAGTCTGTTGATGGTATAGGCAGCAGTTAAGGATGCTTTACCCCAAAATCACTCAGGACAAGAAGAGGAGATAATCATTGCACGAATGAAATTGAGAATATGTCGAAGTTTGCGCTCTGCTCGGCCGTTTTACTGAGATGTGTAGGGACAAGAATATTGAGAAAGAGCACCATTGTCAGTAAGAAACTTTAAGAGTTTGGAATCAGGACATTCCATGGCATAGTCTCTTCGTAAGATTTTGATGGTTTTATCAAATTGCGTTTTAACCATGGTTGTAAAAACAATATAAATATGGGGTAATTCAGAGCAATTCATGAGAAAAATCCAAGTGAACCTAGAATAATCATAAAAAAAAATCAAAAAGTATCGTGATCCGTTCATGGTGGGTACAGGACAACGTCCCCAAATATCTGAATGAATTATATCAAAGAGAGAATAAGAAATGGAGGTACTATTATTGAAAGACAAGGTAGGTTATTTTGCTTGTTGACAAGCAATACAATAGAAAGTTTTGCCGTTGACATTTCCTAACACACCATGAGAAAGTAAAGGACGAAATTTATTTAAAGAGCTAATGACCAAGACGCTGATCCTATATTGACACAGGAACACTAATAGAAACAACACAGATAGGGGTTGAGGAAGGAACATGCAGGAAGGTGAGTTCAAATAGACGTCCAACTTTATGACCAGTTCTGATGATTTGTCCCATCTTGAGATCGTGCACATGACACCCAGTAGGTGAAAAACTCACATCATAACCATAATCACACAATTGACCAATAGAGATAAGATTAAAATTTAACACTGGAATTAGAAAAGTATCAGGTAATGAGACATTAGTTGAGGAAATGGATCCTTTATGACTAACGTTCATAATGGAACCATTGGCGGTCTTAATGGAAGAGGAGTTGGCAGCGGGTGCTAATGAAAAGAAAAGGTCAGGGCAACTTGTCATGTGGTTACAGCAGCCAGAATCAAAGTACCAAGAAGAGTTACCTGAGAGAGTAGCTAAAGTCATAGTGTTATTACCAGTGGCAGAGACAAGTTGACTAAGCAGGGCCTGAAGGTCAACTGAAGAAGAGGGAGATGACTCAGAATTGTTGGCATAAGCAGCAGGTCCAAACACAGGCTTGGTAGACTAACTAGAACGAGTCTGATTTATGTTTTTCGGACGAGTCGGACAATCGTTTAAAAAATGATCAGACTTCTTACAGTATCGACAAAATAATGTAGAATAATTTTTGGCGGTATGTCCCTTTTATGGCATTGGCGACATTCAACAATGGGGCATTCTGGGAGAAGATGACCAGTTTGACGACAGTGGCGATAAATCTTAACGTTCTTGTTAGAAGCTACGAAAGCATAATCAACCTGTGTCTTCAAAAGCACCAATCGAGTTTTCTCTGATTTCAGTCGAGGAAAGGCTGCTTCAATGGTAGGCAAGGGTTGTTGATTATGTAAAGCTACTCGTACAGGCTCATAATCATCAATAAGAGCCATCAAGTCACCATTACAATATGCTACAAATTTTGCAACATCTTCAACATCGTTCCACACAGGCTCAGATGAGGTCAATTGATTCCAAATAACTTCCATTTGAGTAAGAAAATCATATATAGGTTGTCCCTTCTCTTGTTTCAAAATACTGAGGTCTTTTATAAGTTGAAAACAATGAGATAAGTCAGAACTTGTATATCATTGAGCAAGATGGTCCCATACCGCTTGTGCAGTTTCAAATTGACCAATTAAAGATGGATGCTTCGAATAGAAGTGTTTCGAAGACATGTAATAATCTGATGATGTTTGCTATCCCAATCTACAAGGCGTTTAGCAAATTTCTGATCTGCATAACCAGTAGCTTTTGTGGCATATGTTATGTCATCGGTAGCATATCACCATAGTTTAATCCCTTTAAGAAAACTACGCATTACAGAAATGGGTTGGGAAACATCACTCTTGTCTATCATAAAGAATACAGGGGCAAATCAAACTAAAACTTTGACCAAAAGACTTCAGAGATTGAAAATCACCAAAGTTTGATGAGAGAAGGGTGATAGAAAAAACACCATCATGAAGGATTTAGGCAAGCTTTTAAAAAAAATTGAAACCCAACAACCAATCCTAGGGCTTTGATACTATGTTATGATCAGAAAAGAACATAAACAGATAAATGAACAACTTAATTCATTGATTTACAAAGGTCTAATACATCAATATTTATACACAAAAAGAGATGACATAAAAGGAACGCTAAATCAACTGCAATTAAGATCTCAATCAAATAGCAATTATAGCAGTCAATTGTTAACCATGAAAATCTCTCCACAATCACAAAAATCCCTCCATACAGATATGAAAAATATCTTAACGACCAAGATTAGAGACTGGTTTAATAAGAATTGCAAACTTCTAACACTCTACGAGAGTACATATATTATCCAAACAAATGGTTTTATTAGAGAGCCAACCCCTCACTTATTCGACATTTACATACAACTAGTATCCTTCTAGTCCCAAACAAATCTTAATCAGTTAGTAATTCCCTCAAGTTCTTATTTCTTTCAACTATGGATATGTTTCGATGATTTTATGCTACCTTCTACTAAATAATTTGCTACCCCACAATTCCTCTAGGTTTGGCTTGCAAATGGCCTTGAAATTATCCACATCTATATATATATATATATATATATATATATATATA